>JAOBRG010154211.1:0-18507 GCA_027574985.1 Umimayanthus nakama | reverse complement strand
AACGATCAACACACAGTTGCACAGCAAAAGTTGTACTAAAATGAACTGAGCTGATTTTCGGTATAACGATATTCCCGTTATAACGATCAACACCCGTTTGCCCAGCAAAAGCTAGTGTAAAATACATGGGGTCGAGCCCCATTATAACGATCAGTTCGGTATAACAAATTGCAGTAATCCAGGTTTAAAGATTGGAATATCGTTGATCGAGCGCAAAATATTTCCGGTTATGACGATACAACCAATATAACAGACCACAGAAAATGTTAATACCTGATATTATAACGGGCATAACAAAATAAACTTTTCTTACACTATAACAATAGCTATCAAAGATATTTCTGCTTTTTGAAGAAACTATTTTCCTCTGGATATTGCACTTGTAAATCATTTGACGACCAACTACAAATTTATTTAGTAGCTAACGTACAATAAAAAGGCGATTATCAACTATTTCCTGGTATAACGATATTGTTAGGAATTTTCCAACAATGTCGTTGTACCGGGAATTAGGTTTAGGCCTTGGCAGATTGTGCTAGCATAAATTTTGGCATAATTGGAGGAAAAAGCATAATTTCTTAAACGAGCACTGCCACGGCATAATTAGCAAATTTTAGCACTTTTTGGAGCATAAATTCAAAAAATTTAGTAAATATGGTGTATTTTCTACATAAATAAATTAAATTTAAACTTACTATTGATTTTGTTCGCTATAGTTTGAGTTGGTTTTAATCAAGAGAGTACTATATTTTTATGGTTTAGTCAGTATCTACAAGTGTGATCGTTAAGTCGTTGAATGCATTTTACAAATGGTTTAAAGATGCGAGCAGCCGATTTGGGAAGCTGAGGGTGGAGACAAACTGCCATAAAACGTTAAATACAATTAAATTTACAACAACAGTTTATTAAAAAACATAATTTGGTGTCGTTATTGTGCGCCCATATGTACATAATCTACGTCATTTTGTGAGCATAACTTCGGAAATCAGGAGCATAATTTTGGCATAATTTGGCAAAATTTCAAGCACTGCTAGTAGCACAATATGCCACTTTTAGGAGCACAATCCGCCAAGGCCTAATTAGGTTACAACGATATCCGGTTTAACGATGTGATTCTAACGCTCCCTTGGCATTTCGTTAAACCAGGGTGCCAATGTAGCTATATTTAGCGACCCGGATGTATAAATCATGTACTAACTGATACTTTGTAAGTGATCACATACTAGTATTAAGGTGCTCCACATACAATCACGAGTCGTTAGAGATTCATTTCTTAAGGCAGCGTGTTCTAAGAGTCGTTTGCGGTGATCTACAGTTAGGGCTTCAGTAGTTTTAAATCTAGGTTTTGCAACTGACTTATAGAACTGAGACCATAAAGATACATTCACAGGGCGTAAAACTGCTGATTCAGTTGAAGTTGAATTTCAAAACTTTCAAAATGGATCTTACTAATCAAGTCTTCACCTCTGGAGTAGCGGATTATGAAAACTCAACTGTAGCTGACCACAACTACGAAAACGATAACAGTCAAATGTCCTCTGGTGCAAAGGTGTGTGAAAACTCAGCAACAGCTGATCATAATTACGAAAACGATAGTGATCAACTGTTTCGATGGAACGGCACGAGTAACTACCAGGATCTCCAAACAAACAAGATCCATATTTACCAGAAGCTTGTCTCCGCTAGTCGAATAGAATTCATTAACGGAACACCAAACGAGGCCGACCAAGCTTTTTCACCCGTAGTGGTGAAATTGTCTCTTCAAGAGGAGTCACAACTTGGAGTTCCACATATCGACGAGCAACTCACGACAAGTAAAGGTGAAACAACAGGAAAAGGTCGAAGTCATTCACATCGCAGGCGTGGTCAAAAAGCTTTGCTCATCATATTTCTTTCAATGCTATTTTTTCTAATTCTTTCCGCTTTGGTTATCCTGCTCATTACTACAAACATTGGACCGCAGTTGGATGAAAAGATTACGACGCAAGGTGAGCTTTGAGTTAATTTTTCAAACAACTGTCTGGAAGTTTTTGTAATATTTGTGTTAAATAATGAAATCATAAATTCAGCGTCAAAAGGTTCCAGTTTGTAGTAAAACATGGTTTCACAAACCAAAAAGAATTCAGATTAAGTTTAACCGAGCAAAACAAAGGTTAGTTAACGCCCCGCCTGACGGCCATTGAAAATCCCAATCCCAATTAAATGTTTATTTAGTTAATTAGTAAGTTTTTTAGTTAGTAGCTAGTGAGCTAGTACGTCAGTTAGTTAGTGAGCTAACTAGTTCAATTCTAAACATATTTCACCAGCAAAGGATAGTCGAGCTCAAATTATCTCACCCAAAACCTGCCAAATCCTTCCTAGTCTGTCATAATAGTCGCTAAAATTGAAAAAAATATGAGGTAAAAGGCTAAAAGTTTGATAAATGTTAAAGTGTTAAAAAATCCAAACGTTTTCGACTAAAAAGTCATCACCGGGGAATGTTGAAAACGTTTGGATTTTTTAATATTTTAACATTTTGTTTTTAAAAACTTTTAGCCTTTTACTTCAAATTTTTTCCTTCCTAACCTATTTTTAAACTTGTGTTTTGAAACGCTGCGGCACAAACGCCAGCAAATCATGTGCTAAATAAACGCTTCGGTTAGAGTAGCTCTAGCAAAAACACCAAAGGGGAATACATTTCTCTGTTTTCAGTCAAGAAAGGAAAGATTCTTAAAACAACGGATATGACAAAGGAAAAATGAAGAAAAAGGGCCTGAAGGCTAACACTTTTTAGAATGGCCTTATGCACTATTTTAGAGAACTAATATCCTCTATTTTAGAATACATTTGCCTAGATATTATAGTTGTGTTTCTCTTTCACTTTTGCTGATCATAAATATCAAGGTTTTTAGATTTTAAATACTGACAAGTAAAATGGTTTAATTAACGTTTTAAGCTAGAAGTCATACTATACGCAATGCCACTGAATAAGGATAATTTTTTGACGCATTATATCATCCAAATAAAACGCTAAAATAAACTACAGTATGAATAAATTAATGTCTTTTTCTCCTTATTTTTGAACTAGAAAAATAATCGAGTAAGGCTGGGTAACAAACCGCCAGTCTCCTTTTAGCCCAACACAATTCCTTGACTTGTGCAAAAAGCGACAGCATATAGCAACCTCTCGCCGGGCCATGGAAATCCAAATTTTCTATTTTTAGAGCTGGCAACTGCTGTTGTGACGTCCGCGAGAGAGAAAAATATGAGGGCCTTTGAGGCCGAGAAAATGACAGCGATTCTGTGTGTTCGAGATAATGAGGATATCTCACTCAATGAAGTTTTTGTATGCATACAGTAAGTACGTACCATTGCGCTCGTGGCTTGTGAGAAGTAATGTACCTACTCAATCAGGGCATTTGATTTTGAGATTTACATCTCCTAGCTGATGAAGGGTGGACGAATTGGAGCGAGTGGACAGTCTGTAGGGGACAATGTGGACGAGGAAACCAAGACAGACGCAGGTCTTGTACGATTCCTCGGCCGTCCAGGGGAGGACGAAAATGTGAAGGTTTTGCTAAGGAGAGTCGCCGATGTGACACAGGACGTCAGTGTGAGGGTACGTAGTTTAAAGTACCTTTCACAGTAGCCGAGTAGAATATTTTGTTGAACAATATTGTACTTGGAACCTTGTGTATAGTACTGCTTTGATTGCCTTTGAGCATGAACGAAGCGAGGTGACACCGTTATATTTTAAATACTTTACCTAAGATACCTATAATAGTTAGAAGAAGAAGAAGAAGACGAAGATGAAGAAAAAAGTAATAGTTAAATGCTAAAGTAAGTTTGAAGTTTGATCAAAATATTAAAATGCTAAAACACAAAAGTTTCGACATGAAGGTCACTATCGAAAACGTTTTGAACTCAAACACTTTAATATTTTTATAGAACTTTTGGCCTCAGTTTCACTGATTCCTATTTTATCAATTTATCAATCAATCAGGATAACTAACAAACACAACATAACTATGCAACATTACTCAAATCAATGATTACATTAGTTAGACATTTACCTATATACATCTCTTACGTCTTGACGTAATTTAAGCGGAGACTATGGATGGATTGGTGTCTATGCTGTTGCCGTGGACATGTTACAAGTGCTTGTGACTGCTCAATATTTACTTAAACAACCCATCTTACATTCTAGTGAACGGACGATGGAGTGATTGGAGCGTGTGGACAGTCTGTAGAGGTCGATGTGGAAAGGGAATTCAGGACAGACACAGGTCTTGTGCGAATCCTCCGCCGTCAAACGGAGGCAGAAACTGTTCTGGTTATGCTAAGGAGACTCGCAAATGCGACGTTGGGAAACTTTGTTCAGGTTAGAAAATGATTTTCTAAATACCTGAAAACAATTGCAACAATTGTCTTAAGTATGGTTGTAGACATTTGCAGATGTATCCAAGATTTTGGCCAAACACCTCACTCCAGGCTCTTATTTCCGAAACCTACAATTTCGTTAAAAATAATAATAAAGATAAAAAATATTAACAGCAACACTAGTTATAATCATAACATTTTTAATAATAATAATAATTATTATAATAATAATAATAATAATAAAAATAAAATCTTTAGTTATAGTGCGCCATTTCCATCCAGCTAATCTGACCCTGTGACGTCATCTGCAAAACTGTGTATCATTAAGCCTGCTCTTAAAGCAGTACTTCGGACTTAGGAGTCAAATTTAAGGTGTTTCTGGAAAAAAGATAAGTCTTTTAAACACTGAAGAGTAGATCACTAAATATGCAAGTATTTTTTTGCCCCTTGTCTCGTGGATAGGGGCTTCAACGACATGATACACAGTTTTGCAGACTTCCTCGTCCCTGATTGGCTAATTCCTGGGACTCAGATTAGCATTTCTTAACTAACCATGACAATAAGCACACAGGTAAAACAGTATAAAGTTTTAAAAAAATGATTGTTAAATATACACCGTAACTTACCACAGTTCTGTTTAACTGAAATCAGTATTTTTAATATGCAGTTGCGCTTGAGAACTACTTGAAGGCGCGCAACTCAAATACTTAATTACTTAAGTCTTGTTGATTACTCAACTGTACTTAATGGTGTCATGCATTCAATTATACACAGGCAAGCAACAACAAAAGTATTGCCCTAATTTTAATGCATTATCAACTTGTTTTTAACACATGAAGTATGTTCTATCTATAATGAAAGTGTCTCAACAAAAGCCAATAACAAGGCACCATAGCTACTTAACACAACACAATTACTCAACGTAATATAACTTCTCAAGTTAGTCACGACAATAATTCGACATTACATCTCTAACTTGATTTTAGTGCAACTTAAACGAAGGCGATTGTCGGCTTAGGTTTTAATACTGTTACATTTTAAAATGTTATCAGCGCTTTTAACTGCTCGTATTTTTGTTCAACGATTTATCTTACTTGCTAGTGGACGGAGGATGGACGGATTGGAGCGTGTGGGCTGTCTGTAGAGGTCGATGTGGACAGGGAAATCAGGACAGACACAGGTCTTGTACGAATCCCCCGCCGTCCAATAGAGGGAGAAACTGCTTCGGTTTTGCTAAGGACACTCGAAGATGTGACACAGGGAGACCTTGCGCAGGTAATATAAACCCCTAATTTTGTTGTTAACAAAAACCTGGTTTTAATAGCAACTGATAAAACATTAGAAAAATTCTCAACTTTTTTATGAATGTGCGAAAACGTTTTTTTTTTTTAATTTGCTGTAATAAAAGAAATGTTTTGGATAATATTTCGTTTGCAGTTGGATTTTCAGTTATTTTCAGTTTAAATGGAAATTATTCTTCAGTTGACGGAGGATGGGCGGATTGGAGCGTGTGGACTGTATGTAGAGGTCGATGTGGACAGGGAAATCAGGACAGACACAGGTCTTGTACAAATCCTCTGCCGTCCAATGGAGGGAGAAACTGTAAAGGATTTGCTAAAGAGAGTCGGAGATGTGACACAGGGAGACCGTGTGCAGGTTAGAGATAATTTTTTAATATATAAAAATTATCGCCACCAAAATTGTTCGTTATGGAAGAACAACAGTACGAAAAGGAATTTTTAGACAGTCCATTGCGAACTAACAATTATTAGTACTAATACCGCCCTTTCGTATTTGTTTCTTTGGAAGACCTATTCCACATACAAATTGGCTGTTTGTCGTTGTTTTAGTGGTGTAGATCTAGATGTTTTTAGGTCCTATCTGATAATCCTTTTCAGTGAGAGTTTTGTAAGTAATGAATATTATTATTACTATAATTATTATGATTATTGTTACAATTGTTATCATTACTATAATTATAATATTTTTTATCTTTATTGTTTGTTGATGTTTGGCCAAACAGATCCGTTCCAGATCTCTCTAAATCGGCTTAAAATGCTGAAAAATCATGAATCAAAACAATAATTATAGTATTAACAATAATAATAGAATAACAATAATAAAACGAGTACCATTGATGTTTATAAGTCATTAAGTGTTAGCACGCACTTTTTTAAGGTTTATTAACGGAACATCACAATACAAACGAACTAGAAACAACTCTTACAATATGAAAAAAATATCCGAAAATGTTATTAATTTAAAACAGTAATAGAGAGTTGTGCTGTGAACACTGGTCGCTGCTTGAAAGTGTGCAACATAGATATGTGATATGCAGAGATGGACAGTTCTAGAGCAGCTCTTAACATTATGAAGATCATATCTCCAATTGTGGGAGTCAAGTTTTGTTGGTTAATCAACTGTACATGTTGGTGTCATTATGATACACAAAGAGCAACATAAATAAAGTTCCAGTTTGCATAATTAACATTAACTATGTTCTATCTAATCAAGGTATCTCAATAAAAAAAGTCTTAAACATGGTCATGTGCCATTCTGCTCCTACTACTCAACATAATATAATATTTATATATACATATTTATCTTTTAACCCCCAATTTGATTATCAACAAAATTGTGGTTTTTATAGCAACTGATAAAACATTAGAAAAATTATCAACTTTTTTTTTATGAATGTGTGAAAACGATTGTTTTTTAATTGTTGTAAAAAATAATTGTGTTGGATTATTTTTCGTGTGCAGTTGGATTTTCAGTTATTCTTTTTAAATGGAAACTATTTTTTAGTTGACGGAGGCTGGACAGATTGGAGCGTTGGGACAGTCTGTAGAGGTCGATGTGGACAGGGAAATCAGGACAGACACAGGTCTTGTACTAATCCTCCGCCGTCCAATGGAGGGAGGAACTGTGAAGGTTTTGCTGAGGAGACTCAAAGATGTGACACAGGCAGACCTTGCGCAGGTAATATTAACCCCTAATTTTATTATCAACAAAAACGTGGTTTTGATAGCAACTGATAAAACAATAGAAAAATTATCAAATTTTTCAGGAATGTGCGAAAACCTTTTTTGTTTATTCGCTGTAAAAAATAAATTTGTTAGACTATATTTTGTGTTCAGTTGGATTTTCAGTTATATTCAGTTTAAATGGAAATTATTTTTAGTTGACGGAAGATGGACGGATTGGAGCGTGTGGACAGTCTGTAGAGGTCGATGTGGACAAGGAAATCAGGATAGACACAGGTCTTGTACGAATCCTCCACCGTCCAACGGAGGGAGAAACTGTTTCGGTTTTGCTAAAGAGAGTCGGAGATGTGACACAAGAAGACCGTGTGCAGGTTAGTCGGACTGTTTTCTTTAAAACGGACATAAAGAAACTGAAAGCAAAATGTGGCCAAAACCAAAACCCTTTTTTACACAAATCCAATGCAAATTTGTAAGCTTAGAGTTAACGATTCTTTCGTTTGTATCATGTGACATGTGGACGTTTATAATAGTGGTGTGACAACCGTTTTCCGGGCACAATACTTGAAGCGGATGGACTACTTCCGCGCTAACATTATTAAATCCGGGCGCCATTTTGAAACCGTTGCCATGGCAATTTTGTAATTTCATATGTGAAATCACAAATTACGAATGAAATTTCGCGTCAAAATGAAATAGTATTTTGTCACCCATGGTATTATAGTAATAGCTACTGCGCCGTTGCCATTAAATGTCTTGCTGTGTAGTGCAATAAACAGATAAATTTCACCACAGCATGAATAAAGGTCGGCATTGTTCGCTAACCGAACAATAATAACCACCACCTTAAAACAATACACAACCAAACAAGTACAAAACGAGCTGCTTTGTTGAACGATTACAATGAGAGACAATAACAGCTACGTTATTACCGTGACTAAACGCAACTGCTGAATAGATTAATGTAAATGATTTACCGTTATCATAACTAGTTGGAAACAATATCATAAAGGTATGTTTAAGACACTGCTTAAAAGAGAAAAATTTAGATATTTTTTTAATTGCTCAGTGGCGGATTTAGGGTAGGGACCCCGGGAGGTCCGCTTCCCCCTTTTGGTGGAATATCTGACTGGAAAGTTTTATAAGAAAACGATTTAAATGAGCAATATCAAAAGTCTTTTTAAAGGAATTTTGAGCACCCTCTTTCTAGAATTTTATAAATTATAGCTTCTTTTGCCCCCTCTTCCAAAAGTTTCTGGAGGCAACTATATAACAGAGAGAGAGAGAGGTTTGTTCAGAAGGAATGACATTGGCCACGCTTCCTGTTAATTCACCGGCCTGTTTCTACTACTGCATATTTCTAGACAACGTGCTGTTTGATAAACTAGTCGGGGTTTAAACTAGTTATAAACGTTGTAAATATATGAAAGATAACCAAGTTAAAAAGATTAAGAAAAGAGAATACCAAAAAAAGCAAAAACACACCAAACAAAAAAAGCCTAAATAGAAAGAAAAAACTGTACAACTACCAAAACAAAACAAAAAAGAATTATACTGACTTGTATAGGAAAAAAATCTAAACTATTGGAATCCTAAGCTACATTGGCCAACAAAAGATGTCAGCGTCATGAAAAGGCTTTTAGCTACAACTAAATTATTTAACATTTAATTATGATAAGTAAAATGGTAGAAGTATTATACGTAAAATGGTAAAAATGGTAGAGAGGGAGAGAGGGAGAGAAAGAAAGAAAGAAAGAGAGCGCTCGACAGGCTTAGAGCTGGAGCTGTTTGCCATGTTTTCCGGCCTTTTGAGGGAATCTTGTTTCCACTGAGAAAAGCGTAAGCTATACCTTCACTTCTGAACTTATTATGTTTGTGCGAGATATATATACAATATATATTTGCACAGCGCAATCCGCAATAAAGAAAGTTACATCTGTTTGAGTTTGGCCTCAAATGCATCTTTGTTGTTTACTTTAAAATCTGACGGACCAGTCGAGATGCACGTTGTCTCAGGCTATTTGTTTTTGGCGTTTTTTTTCATTGTACAAATTTAAACAAAATACGCTAAAATAAAAAAAAGCAAAACGAGGCAAGTGTATTCCAGGATATGCAGAACTATAAGCAAGTTTTAAACACTTAAATCATTTTTTAAACAGGTCGGAAAGGCGACTAGCTATAGGTCATGCATGGACTACCAAAGACCGAGTCAAATTTCCCATGCAACCGTCTGTTAAACATATCAAAATGAATCTATAACAGTGTTTTATTTGAAAAGCTTCGTTAGTTCTACGTTAGTTGGCAAGCTTTTGTTTTTAAATTAAGAGCATAACTTGCAATTTATGGCCTATACTCACAAAGTTAAGAGCACTCACTAGTAGTATGATATAACACCTTTTCTAGCACAATTCGCCAACGGCCTAACCGGTAGCCCCCTCCTCCTTTCTTCCTTCTCAAAATTTAAATAGCCTCTAGAAAATGGCCATGACATCCCAAGCATCGAGGATATTGTCTTGCAAGACTTTTTAAGAAATCCTTCTTCCAATCTTATAGAGCTGTTTTGAAAGTACACTGTACTATCATCAAGTGTAAGTTTAGTTTTGTATGTAATACTAAGATGTACTCTAAACTATCTTTTTATTCAACAAAAGGATAAAAAGATATCGTACAAACTAGCATAGTCAACTTGTTGAAAATTAAAACTTATTAGTTTTGCCTTTTGTGTTTGTATATGGTGAAGATATTTCAATCAGTCAAGTGTTATATATGCTCGGTAGGTAATCATGTGTCATTCTGCATGCTTGTGGCTTGGTAGTGGTAATATTTTATTTGAGCATCTTACAGAGTTACAGCAAGCTGCGAAGCAAGAAACTTACAAAAATGTATACAAGAACAAAAGCTACATCATAGTGGACGTTACAAAATAGCTAGTATTTGACCGTTAATAAACTTGAATGAATTCGTTGAGCAATCTTTTCGCGCAAATAAAGGGTGTCTTTGCTATTGCTAGGCAAACCAGATATAGTGTTACTACTCAGTTTGAAGGATCTGGTCTTTGGAGATCGATGTGCCAGAAACTCTCGCAATTGCGACAGAAGACGTCAATCCGATGGTAGGTTAATTAAGTATTTTTACTGTAGCTTACACGTACCCATCATTGCATAGTGCTTGCTTAATTGTCATTGTACATAAAACGAATCTATTTGACACCGTTGTTCACGACACTTTCTAACAGCTACAACTGCCTTTATATGAAAGATACCTTGAAGTGCTTCTTTTTGCTCTTGTTTACTGAATATTCTTTTTAAATTTGTAACGAACAGGAACAGCTTCCCCTGTCTTAAGCCTCTCTGACTTCTGCAGTAAGCTTGTAACATGCATTGTAAGCTGGTTTTCACAGCATGCTCTCTCAAATACTTCTACTAGAAAAAAGATATAATTGCCTTAATTTGTGTCGTATTATATTGTGTTGTATTGCATTGTGCCGTATTAACACTGGAAGACTAGTTTTGAAAAAAAACTGTTTTATATGGTATGTTTTTCGCCTGTGGGATATAGTGTTTAGCTGACGTTTCGAGCGTTAGCCCTTCGTCGGAGCAGACTGAGGGATTGTGGGGAAATCCACAATTTTTGATCAAGCCACAAAGATTGTGGATTTCCCCACAATCCCTTAGTCTGCTCCGACGAGGAATTTTCAATCCACAAAGATTGTGGATTTCCCCACAATCCCTCACTCTGCTCCGACGAAGGGCTAACGCTCGAAACGAAACTCGAAACGTCAGCTAAACGCTATATCCCACAAGCGAAAAACATACCATATTAAGTTTTGTTGATCAAACCCATTTGTTATTGTGCCGTATTGTCTCGTTTTGTAGCGTATATTGCTATGCATTGCATGGGATGGTGTTTTATAGTATTGTATGCAAAACTTTCTTCAGCTGAACAATCAACTGATTAAAACTTATACATATCTGAAATTGTCTCTATTTGCATATAAGCATAATGTTTAAACATGTCGCTAACTAACTGATGATGGATGATTATAAAAACTTTAAAAAACTCGTACCTTAAACATAAAGTGCTGATTATCTAAAGAGACATCTGTAGTACTCAAGTTTGTAAACAAAGTTTTTTTTCAAACACGACGTGCTTGCCAGAAGTAATTTGAGTGCTGCGAAAACATTCCTCACTTTTGTAAGCATTTCTGTTAAGATGTTCCAACAAAACCGACAAAACGAAACAAAAAACCAATCGAAAGCGCACAGTAGTCAAGTACGTGTCCTCTTGTCGATAAAAACTATCTGGATTAATATTGTATGTCAGTGACAAAAGCGATAACAATTGCAAAAACCGCGACAGCATTTGTAGTGTATGTGGGATGCCTGTGCATGTTAGGGCTACCTGTGTAGCCAAGTGATAGTGAGCACTTGGAAACATCTGTGTTTTTGTTTAGCAGCCAATGTGTCCTGTGTTGTCTCTCAGTTTATACACTTTGTGTGACTTCAGTTGCCTAAGTGGAAATCCAATAGCAACATTGATAACGATATCAAGGAGGATAACCTCAATTCATCGACCAACAGTTTATTGAAACTCGATCAACTTATGACAACGATAACAATGACAACGTCAACGCTGAACAATGATAACAATGACGACCCTCAATTATCATCAAACAAATGATACTCACTTGATCAACTAATGACAACGACACCAAACAAAATGCCAACAACGACATTGATAACAATGAAGATAACCCTCTATCGTCAACCAACAAATGAAACTCACTGACCGAGTTCTCTTGATCAACAATCTTTTTCTGCCTTTTCGATGGTGTGTTGAGTCCAACAGACACAGTTGTTTCTTTAAATCTTCATTGACATTTTTTTCATAGTCTAACAGTTAAGTGTTGTTATTGTATCATTTTTCACTTCTGCGTTCTATTTTGCTGTCTTCAAAAGAAATTTGCTGCATGCACGTAGGGATTTTAAACCTGAACCTTGTAAGAGGTGCGGCAAAGGGGATGACACACGTTGCATTGCTTAGAAAACGTTGCTACAACCGTTGCGAATGGTACAATTGGATCGTACATTCTCAAACGATTGCTGCAGCAAGTTTCGCAATGATTTTGGCCATTGTCAGGAGTTAATAGGCGCTCCAAAGAGTCATGCAACACTTCAAGAAAAAGTGCTGTGACCTGCTGCACAAAAGATTGCAGACGGACATGAACCGCCATAGGTGCATAAACTTTAAAGTGCAGATCACACAAGAGTAAGTCAGTGTTCTCACATGCAGCTGCAGTCTGGTGAGATAAATGAATTGGTGGGAAAACTGATGTGGAAGGATCATTCTAACTAGTAAACGAATGGAACAAAGGATTTAGTATTCTGCCAAAATGAGGGAGCTTCCCGTCTCAGAATAAACTATATTTTGTTTTGGAGGTGTTTCGAATTGGAATGCGATGAAATTCACGACTGTAAACTTGAATTTTATTATATTATAATGTAACTAATGTCTGGCCTTGTTTGCTTTACATTACTAGCACCAAGATGAAGAGGCTGAGAACATGAAATGAAGGAATGGCAGCAGATCAACCCCAAAGATATCTCATATTTCTAAAATTCAAGCCAAGACGTATAAGTAGAAACTAAGTCACCATGAAGGTTTGAAAACTTCTAGTTTAGTAATGTATCTTCCAATAATTCGAACGCTTTGCTCACGGATGTTAAAATTAGATCATATTGAATTGTATATTCCGACAGGTTGCCAAGGAACAGCAATTTGTAACACTACGGTTCTTTTAGACAATATGCCAAAAACGAGTTACTAATTAAGACTTACGAAGCTAGCAGAAAGCTAGGAATTGACTTTACTACTTACGATGTATTGCATTCTATTTGTCTTTCTCAGTCTTTCGTTACTCTACTAACTTGCTAAGCAACAAAATTTTTCTAATAACTGCGATCAAATGGAAACAAGCAACAACCACTTGTATATCAGTGTTGGAGCATAAAGTTAAAACTTCTTACTGAATTTGTTTTTTGGCGAATATCTGCTTCCACTCGCACAGTTTCTAGCTTCGCTTCTGCCCGAGTTTGCCACGTTTTCCGGCCTTTTGAGGGAATCTTGTTTCCACTGAGAAAAGCGTAAGCTATACCTTCACTTCTGAACTTATTATGTTTGTGCGAGATATATATACAATATATATTTGCACAGCGCAATCCGCAATAAAGAAAGTTACATCTGTTTGAGTTTGGCCTCAAATGCATCTTTGTTGTTTACTTTAAAATCTGACGGACCAGTCGAGATGCACGTTGTCTCAGGCTATTTGTTTTTGGCGTTTTTTTTTTCATTGTACAAATTTAAACAAAATACGCTAAAATAAAAAAAAAGCAAAACGAGGCAAGTGTATTCCAGGATATGCAGAACTATAAGCAAGTTTTAAATCACTTAAGTCATTTTTTAAACAGGTCGGAAAGGCGACTAGCTATAGGTCATGTATGGACTACCAAGGACCGAGTTAAATTTCCCATGCAACCGTCTGTTAAACATATCAAAATGAATCTATAACAGTGTTTTATTTGAAAAGCTTCGTTAGTTCTACGTTAGTTGGCAAGCTTTTGTTTTTAAATTAAGAGCATAACTTGCAATTTATGGCCTATACTCACAAAGTTAAGAGCACTCACTAGTAGTATGATATAACACCTTTTCTAGCACAATTCGCCAACGGCCTAACCGGTAGCCCCCTCCTCCTTTCTTCCTTCTCAAAATTCAAATAGCCCCTAGAAAATGGCCATGACATCCCAAGCATCGAGGATATTGTCTTACAAGACTTTTTAAGAAATCCTTCTTCCAATCTTACTGTGAATTGTTCAGTTTTTGATCCTCGTGGCTTGTGATTCCAAATGAAATCAATAATTAGTGTGTCTATATTTAACTTGGGTAATAAGGATTGGACGGGACGCACATGCACGATACGATCGTTCCAGCTGCCGGTGTTGAATCAACATACCAGCGAGGTCTAAACCGCAAACTAAACACAGAGTTGAGAGTTCATCAAACCCACACTAGATTTATGAACAATTAACATCAATTCGAGGCTAACCCAGAAAAAAACGAGTCTAAAGTCATTGTAATCAGCGGCAACTGGCCGAGCACGAAACTGGTCTAATGAGACAAGCTAGTGTTTCAAAGATTTTTATCCCCCTATACAAGGTAGATTTTATGCTATTTGCATGTTTAGTTGTTGTCGAATTTTTTTAATGTGTAAATTAAAATTCTTTGTGGTGCAAGATGTCTACTCCGAGAGAGTGAATGGACTCATTAGGCCATTTGTTTCAAAGAGTTTGTCATGTACTGACGGGATTTTAACCATCTAACCATGGTTCTCGGTCGCTTTAGGCACATCTAAATCGAAACTAGGCACAACGCTAGCTATTCAAAAATTAAAGAAGGCCAATCAGGCTAGATGTAAATTCATTAGGCCCTAGCATAAAATAAACCCGCTAGCTTTTGAACCTTGCTCCATTTCTGACGTTTCTTAAATTCAAACGGTTTAATAAATATGAAATTAACAGCACGTTCATTTCGTGGTATAGTTTGGAGAGTGTAGTAAGCTTTTTTTTATCTTGTACGTCTGAACAGTTTGCCGAACTCCTCGCGAATGTCCTTCTTCATCAAAGCGTAAACAACCGGATTGGCAGCCGAATTGGCAAAAAGCAGCAACATCGAAAGATACGGTGTCCAGTCAGAATTGGAAATCGTTTTACAAACACTCTTGAGGCGAAAACTATAGCAGAACGCAATGTATATTGACAAACTCCAACACAATTCGTGCAGTAGGATCACAAGGCCAACCACCTTTACCGTTCGCTGCAAACTCGTGGAATTCGATCTTTCTTTTCTTTTTACCTGCAAACTGGGGTCAAAGATACCGATCGAGTTTCTAAAAGTCAAAGCTATAGAGTTCTCTCTTCTTGTCAATTCATTTACATCTGCCTGCGCGGAGGAGCTGTTCCTGTGATCAGCTTGGTCAGCGGTACTCTGCTCTCCAAATGTTGCAGTGGTTAGCATTGTTTCCGTTCGTACAGTTCGCGTGCCGCTGTAGTTGTTGATATTGTCTCGTCCTGCAAGAGACATGCTATCCTTGTAATGACCCGATGAAACACCAGATCCAAGTTCTACGTCCTGTGCTTGCGCGCCTGTAACCGATCGCGAGTTGAAATCGAGCTGCGCTTTCTGACAAGCAACTTGTCGAGTTATTTTACGCGCGATGAAATATATGTTCACAAAGGCCAGGGCCATTATCACACTCGGCGCTATGGCAAAAACACAAATCCGAAGCAGAATGTATCCATGTTTGATGCTTTGACTGACGCGCACTGTTTCCACATAATTCCAAACGGGAACAATGTGGATGATAAGTGCTAGAACCCAGGCTGAAATGATGGCCACTGCTGCTCGGCTGGACGTCATATACTGGTGGTAATGGAGGGGTAATACCACGTAGATATACCTCTCAATCGTCATGGCGCACAAGTTTGTGATGGAAGCAGTTAGGAGGAAATTGTAGAAGACCTTTGTTAGAACCTTATTATGGCACCAGCTTTCAAAACTAAATCTACACAAGGTGTCAATCGGAGGAATAAACAATCCAATGAATAGGTCCGCTACCATTAATGAAAGAACAAACATGTTTGCTTTGTTTCGAAGTCTTGGCTTTGTGGAGATGAGAAATATCACAAGTGAACTACCCATAATGGTAACCAATGATAACACCCCGGCTGTCGAATGATACCAGTAGTTTATTGCAGGGTGACCAGTTGGGTTAGATCTTGTCCCGTTAGCAAGTGTTCCATTCATAGTTGGTAAAGACATTCCAGCAACATCCGGGATGGATCCTGTAAACTGAGGAGTTTAAGAATATCAATTTTTATTTTAATACCAACTCGGATGTTATAAAAAATTCCCCATACAATTGATAGACTCTTATGAGACCCGCGTTTTCGTGGGACTCTGTTTGTACAAATGCCGGAATTCCTCTTTAGATGCTTATGTAAAGACGAGCAGGTGAATCAGCAAAGCATCTGGACAAACAGCAAAGCGCTATCTCTTGATATTCTATATTCTAGTATTGATATTCTCGGTAGCAAGACTTTTTCTTGCCTTTTTATCTCAGAGCACTTTTCAGTTTACTTAACAAGGTCTGTACCGGAGTGTAAAATGACAGGGAGATAATACTTTAGACCAACGTGTTAGTGTTTAGAAAGTGAATGTATTCTGCACTTTCATGGTTAGAGGGGCTTAGAAAAACTCAGTTCAAAGTCTTGTTTACTAAATTTAACAAAACGAATGTTTCTTTCTCCGTTTCAATACTAATCCCTCTTGCTTTTAAAACATCTACCTTTTTACGCCAGTGACTCTACTGTTAAAATAAAGTTCCACCAATATGTACCAATAATTAACTGAACAATGTACGATTTCCTCTTATTATAACTTTGCTTTTTAAAAGATTGCCTTTCTTGCTACTTATGTTTAATCTAGTTAGAGGTTCAAAGCCAAATTATGGAAGAATGCATGGATGTTAGGTTCAGTCTTTGGCCAAAAATCCTAGAATCGATTGATGCCTTGGTAAAAAAACCTCAAAGACCCGGACGAGTTTTCAGGCTACTTAAATCAAACTCAATTCAAACATATGTTAGTACTTGCTCCTATGTGTTTCTGTCTTTCTTTAGTTGAATAAGCGGCCGTGTGTTGTTAATCTTTTATATCTCTGAACTGACCGGTTATATTTCAGTTGAATCAGCTATGCTTGTGCCATAAAATGTAAAACATTGGTTAAAAAGGTTGTGCCAAGAAGGCTGTTCTTTTGAGCGCGATCAGTGAGTATATGATACACTTTTTGCAGCATTGGCGTGTGTGATGCTAATCTACACGGTAGTCGTTTTTATTCTGGTCCATTGAGTCAGATTTATTTGACACTTTTCCGGCTGTATTAAAACAGAAGAGCTTTTGATTTCTTACAATCTGTCATCTCTACAAGAAGCTTATCGATATTACAATAAGTTGTATGTCTGAGGCATGATTTACAATTAATTCTTTTCTTTAACGTTTCCACGCAATCTATGACAGAGAAAATTTGCAGAGTAAAGTGTCAAGCAGTTAATACCATAACAAGTATTTTGACCATTCAGAAATTAAGATCAAATTCTATAATTTTGGTTAGAATTTTAGAATATTCAATACAAGAGTTAAGTACAATATTCGGATTTCTTTATCTCTCGACTTTCTTTAACGGTCTAAAATTTAAAACATGCTGAGGACACAGTTTAGGCTGAGACTAAAAAGAATAATTTCTACAAATTTAACTACTGAACTGAGAATGGTAAACAGGCGATTTCAGTGCATACAGAGCAGTTTATACATTAAAGCTTAGCCACTGCTTAAGTCCCATGGAGCGAACGCATTTGAGTCATCGTCGAAAATAGCCTTTGAAGACATAGTGACACCTAAACCCTTACAAAACAAAACCGGAAAAAACTGAAAACTTACAAACAATCAAAAAACATTGGTGGCCGAGATCCTGAAAATATATTGAAACGTCAAGTTTCTCCCAAAAAATGACTTCGTTTTGCCTTTTGTCTATTTACTTTCAGTCTCGCCGATAAAATAGTAATGCCTCTTGAAAAATTTAAAATAAAACAGATGAGCCTCCTTTTAACATTTACATTAAAGGAAAACACTATATTTCGGATGTAAGCTTTTGACGCGAGCTTAAAGTGTTTAAGCTTGTTTACCAGTATTACCTTTAGCCGTTTACAGACTCGACGAACGAAAGGTTCGACGTTTGAATAGAGCCTTGTCTACATCATAGTCGGAGTTTCGTGAAGTTTCATCTTTTCGAACAAGTTATATATTCAGCGTGATCGCCGGCACCATAACATAGCCCACATCTGCCACCACAGATACCTAATCTATTAAGCTTCCGGCGATTTTCGAAAAAAAATTATAAAATAAAGCAGATATAACACACATTCTGATTGGCTGTGGTGAAGCACTCTAAATCCGAATAGAGTGTGTCTGCCTACGTCACCACATGAACTATATTTTTTCCTTCGCACATTTCCGAAAATGGATATGAAAGAAGATTTTGATGAAGAAGATTTAC
>JAOBRG010154100.1:0-18509 GCA_027574985.1 Umimayanthus nakama | reverse complement strand
TTAAGGTTGTTTGTTTTGATACAAAAAATAAACAGAACCTTTATTCTTGTTTTTGCCTTGTTGCCCTCAGAAAAAAACTAATACTGCCTTAGTGCCCCCGTGATAATTTGAAAATTGCCGTAGTGCCCTGCTATTAGAAGAAAGTTTAAGGGAAAAACTGCTGTGCCCTCTAAGGAGGCCAATTCAAGGCCTGTAATTGTTCAAAAACATGTTCGATGTTAAAAGAATGAAAATCGTTCATTGATTCCGTTGGGAGCCAAGGTCAAGATCAAACTCGAGGCCTTGGCTCCCAACGGAATCAATGAATGAACTTATAAGGGTTTTTTCTCCTTGCCTCGTTTCCACGATGGAATTCATACGACATAACTAAAACTTACCATAAATCCCGTACTAGAAAGTTGCAAAAATGACACCAGATCTTTTCATGATAAGGAGACCAACTCTAGGGTGGTGGCTTGCTTTTCGCACGAAATGCACATGGAGTCATTCTTTTTTTGACATTGCTACTTGGTTGATAAAACTGATCAAAACTTGTATTTTTGCATATTTTGAAACATCTTTGGACAGAATGAGTGGCATAGATTCGTTTTTCCCATCAATTTTACGTTAATTTCCGAAAAGTGACTTTGGCCACTGAATTACTTCTAACAGGGAAGGTCGTTGACCCCCCCCCCCCCTCAAGTTTTGGGTTTTTAAAAAATTTTTACCCCTTGACCAATTGCCAAACGCTTTTGCACAACTGCTCCTTGATAGTGAGCACATCTTTTGACTTTGATGTCGTTATCATGCTATTTACACGAAAACAGACTTTTCTCTCAGATTTTTGAATTTTCGAATTTTCGAATTAAAATGATTAAGAAATCATAGTTACTCAACTTTTTCTAGTGATTTTGTTATTTTGTTTTATAAAACCTTGTTTTCTAGCTATTTGAAACAAAAAATCTCAATTTTAAAAAAAATCTCACAAATCTAAAATCCAAGATGGCGGCCATCGTCTGGCGGCAAGCTTCCCCAAAAATGTTTTGAAAACGCCAGTCTCTAAACTGGCTATTTTCCAGCATTTTGAGACAATTTTGTATTCGTTTTGATACTATTTTTTTGTAAAAATAAAAATCCAAACAGGGACGAGAGGCACATGCCTCCGAGCCCCTCTTTGATCTGCCATTGATTAAGAAATGCCAGGTATTGCTGTGTTTGTTGTTTAAAAACAATTAAGGCAGCACTACCTGGCATTTTTTAACAAAGTGCTATTTCATGCTTTTTCGCGGATAGCCAGTTTTAAGGTTAAGGTTTTGGTTGTTTATATTTTGTTTTTATGCAATGAAATTTTTCGTTCTCTTTTCCAGTGACTGAAACGCGAACTGTGATGGATACCTCCTCATTACAGTGCGCAGTTACAAAAGGTATAATCCAGCTGGGATTTACACTCGTGTTTCTTTCCTTCTTGAACTCTTTGCTGCCCTTTCTCTTTCAGCTGCTTTAATACTTCAACTCATGATTTGCAAAACTTAAAACTTCCATTTTATATGAACCAGTAAACTTTGGCCGAGCCTCGTTCTTAAGTTTTTGGACAATTTGATCCTCGATCGTTCTTACTAGTCTGTTCTTATGTATTTTTAGAAGTACTCACAAGACTAAAAACAACGGTAAGAAATAACTCCTAAAGTATTACAAGTGCACGCTTTTTATAGGAACCATTTGTCCAAGGCTCGCTGTTCGTAAGTTTTGGATAACATTTCTCCAACTGTTTATAAATTTGTTCTTGTTTCCATTGTATCATTTATACTTATACATTTGGTACTGTACGGCACAGTTTTGATATTTTTCTCTGCTCACTTAGTTTTTCTATTAATTCTAATTGCAGAAAGACCTGATGTGTTGTGTTATTCAATAAAAACTTGCAGTACTGTAAATTTGCATCTGAAGCCGAGCCTCAATTTTTCTTAGCTTGTTCTTATTTTTTTTTGGCAAATTTGAGCCTCGTTCTTATAAAGTTGTTCTTATATAAAAAAACGTGTAAAGGTTTTTGTGTGTTATCACAAAGTGAACGATCAAGAATCAAGAGATTACAGAGATTCATGTGCTCGTTTTCAAGTTTGCTAAAGTTTTCAAAACGATGTGAGAATTATAAAGATTTACAATAATCGAGACCTTACCTTCCCTGAATCTTCTCATTGTTCTCTTGATAGGATAATTCCATGTTCCTTTGTAGTAGTTTTTCTTTTGTGCAATTTTTCAGTTTTCTATGCTCAAATTTTTTGTGTAGTCTTACAGTGCGAGTGATTATTAAATAGCAGCCCTCAAAAAGCCAAAAGATCGATCGAAATTGAAAATCGCGGAGGAATCTCGTAAAGGAAAGAGACTGGGAACGAGGTTGTACTGAGCCGCTGAGCGACACAGTTATAGCATCTGCAGTATTTTTAAAAGTTCCGAGTAATAATAATATTGAGATACCGTAGAGTTTCGAATAAGAAGTTGGGTCATCGCGACAAAATCAAAGACATGCAAAACTTTGTCCGTATTTGTCAATCACAGGAGAGCGTGCCAGCCAGACTTTGAACGGAAGTTGACCTTCGAACCAAAAAACAACCGGCCGGAAGTACATGTGACTGAGGAGCGCGGGCTCATTGTAAAGAAATAATCAGTCGCTGAGCTTTCACTCAATCGTTATGGCGTTTTCGTGGATTCTGTACCTAATCTTGATCGGTTTGATTATTGGTTTGACTACCTTCGCATTTTTGTACAAAAAGGTAAGATTTGTTGTTTGCTGTCAGACAAAACGGACCGTGCGATCTGTGACATCGTGGATGCGCTGCGACCGTTGCATTGACCCAAACATTTTGGCGATTTGAACACATAGAATGATATATCTATACCAACTTCCTTTGCTCAATCTTCCAGAAAACTGGTGTGCAAGACAGTTCGACAACTCAACAAAAGTATCTGTACTTTAAGGGGGTAAGACTGTGTTGAATGTTTTTGTCTGTAACATTTAAGTTCTATTACAGAAATGCACAACCACTTGGCAAGCCTGCAGTGTACCCTGTACTGTTCCAACTGCCACATATATAACAGGCAACTTGTTCCTTCTCTAAAAATTTTTTTTTTTATCGTTTCCTCGCCAGCCGAGTCCTTGGTAATAGTTTAATTCACACTAATATATTTTGTGCTGGTTCTGTGGTAGGCTAGTCACGTGTGTGAAAAGAAGACAGTCTCAACTGGTTATTATTGTCAAAGGGTGAAAGGTCATATACTTGTGTGTGAGAGAACCAGACTCTGATCACACAAAAAACACACCATTGTCTGTAGTGGTTTCCTTTGGGTTTAAAGTCTGGGTTTTCTTTGGTATTCAAGCAATCTAAACATACCTACGTAGCAACAGATTCAATAGAAAATGTGACTGTACCCAGGATTTGTATGTAATTACAATATGGTATCCAGCTAATATACTCTATTAAACACCAAACACTGGATATTAAATTTTGCGGTAATCTGATTGGCTCTCTACTCACCGTACAAATCTTACAGTATATACGGTAGTTTGCCAAATATGGAAATTGGCAGTTTTATCACACAAAATTTTCACACAAGAAGGCTGAAAACTCTTGTCTGTTGAAAACAAAGTTCAAGACATTTTTATTCAGTGTTTCAGGTTTTTAATAAAATAATTGTTGGATATGCAATTATGATAGCTGGCTCGGAACCCTGCACCTGGTCCACTATCTACATGTAAAAGCTCATATCTAACATGTATTTGTGAAATAATTGATAAAAAGTATACCGGACTCTGGATCAACTGGGTACGCCTAGCTCCCTGTATTACAGGTATGCTAACCCTTTAAGCTGCAACCAGTTATCAATATGTATCTTCTCCTTACACTGTATACTATAAATCTTGTCCTTTGGTTGTGAGAGTAAAGCAGTTAACTCATACAGTATGTACTGACAGCCAGATTGAAGCTGTCTAAAATGAAAAGAAAAATTCTCACAATATATTTGCAAGACTAGTAATTAAGCTACATGCAATTAGACTGTTGTTGTGTTTGTGCTTAAGGGAGATTTCCAGATGTACCAGATTGTGGGCTCAGTTGTATCAGCAGATATTGCCAAAATTTTAAGCAACTTTAATCTGCTTTATGGGGACTGCATGATTTTGACCCAAATAAAGGATCATACATGTACATGTATATAAAATAAATGTAATACTGCAGTGCACAGTGTGAACACCAGTACAGCATTTGGGTGGAAAACAACATTTAGTTTTCGGCATTAGCCACTAAAGTTTATAGATTAACTAGGAAATTTTACTGATGTGATTAGTATTTCACTTGTCCCGACTGACTGTATATGCATGAGCATAATTATTGTTATTACACAGTACTTGTTATGGTTAGACAAATAAGTAGTTATCAGTCCCCCATGATCAGAGAAATTGACAAACTTGTTTACTGTCAAAGTGAACTCAATGTTTTGCAGGCCCTTCCAATCAACAGAAGCAATGGCTGGCAACTGCTTGACGTCAGCCACAGCCTGAGAGTGTGGCAACGGGCTGTGACTGATGGTATATCGTGGATTCCAGGCACCATTTATGGCAGTTCTGCTGTATTCCCTTCTTCACTTCAAGTAAGAAGCTAACAAACATTTCTTAATATTCTGATGTACAAGGGAAGAAGAGGAATGCTCAGCTGGCTAAGGGGTCCCAACTTTATATTTTATTGACAGGGGGGATGGTGGAAGGTCCAAGGTATTTTTTGGGGTCTGAAATTTTGGCCAACAGTGTTTTTTGGTTCTGCTCAATGAAAAACATGCTGGGGTTTTTGTTCATGAAAAAAAACATTGGGGTTTTTCAGGGTATCGTTAGTACTTTTCATCAGCTCAAATCCATGGTAACAATAACAAGCAGAGCTTACTGTTGATGTGAGATGGGTTTTTTTGGTATGCTACATGAAAAAGACAAAGAGATTTTAGGGGGTAGGTAAATTCTGAATTTAGTATTTTTGTTGGGGTATGAAATATGAATCTCTTTCAGACTACTCCCCCTGCCCCCCCCCCCATCGCCCCCTCCTGTCTTTAAGATTAATTACATGATTGTATAATTTTTGAGTGAGGTCCCTTGGGGTAAGAGGTGGGGAGGTTACAGAGGAGATGGGTCAGATACTCACTAAGATGCTAGTACTGGAGTCTTAATGAGAACAATCACTGCCAAAAACTGGCCTGTCTTCATCTAACAAATAAAAATGGTGCTTTTAGAAATGCTGACTAACTGCTGTTAGTATTGGATTCCAGCATACTGTACAAAAAATGTATGTTCAACTGTTGTAGAAATTACCAACAACTCTCTTGGCCTGTACGAATACTAATTTACATGTAAAAATAGGATGTGGCAGGTGCTCTACTTAAGAGACCCCATAAACTGCTGTTACTCTGTAACTCTGATCATTTAATACAAATAAAAAATATTTCAAATGTACATTGTAAAAAAGTTCCTATATCTACACTGCACAGTTAATTAGTTCTTAAAAATGAGTAAGTCTCTCTTGACCTGCATGAACAGGATGTGATGGGTGCTCTAAGAGAGCACATGGCCAAAAATCAAGGGACTCTGATTAACAAAAAAGTTAAGAAAAAGAAACCCATCAAATGAATGAACATTTTTTATTTTTCTTTGTCTGTACACGTTGGACATGGAGGGTGCTCTAAGAGACCCTCGTCTGTTGTTAGAGTGGGACCCTAGCATACAAAATGAACGTGTCAGTTGTAAAAAACATACCTAGACGTAATACTAATGTATTATATATACACTACCCATTTATTTAATTCATAATGTCCCTCTTGACCTGCATTCAATAGAATGTGATGGGTGTTCTAAGAGACCCCAGTCTGTTGCTAGAGTGGGACCCCAGCATCCAGCGAGTGTCCCAAGTGACACTAGGAGATGACTACGATGTACTGTCTGTCCTGCCGCGGAGGAGAAGCCTGTTAAGTCAAGTGATTGCTTGGCTAGGTCAGCTGTTTGGCGAAGACACAAATGTAGTTAAATCAAGGTAAGTGTTGACTGTTGAAAGAGCCTTGCTTTACAAATTGCCACCTTGTACGACTGAAGGTATGCAGGCATAGACGCAAGCCCGAAACCAACTTCAACTGTGTTGCTTGCATCACTTGCATTGATTGCATTGATGGACAATAACTTGATAATAAATGTTTTCAGGTACTGGCAAGTGACAGATGACAACGAAGGCTGGATGTTCATATCTTCCATTCAGCAAAGTGTATTTAACAATAGAACGAGATGGACGTGTTTTATTGTGACAAGTCTTTCAGCTGGTAAGTGTGAACATGCTGAAAAATCAACGAGCAAGATAATAAAATTTTGCGGGAATTAATTTCCCGTGCGGTTGGACAAATTGTGGTGTTTTGCACAAAGAAATTTTTTCGGGTTACAGGGTTCAAAATAGCTGCCAGCGATAGCCGGCAGTTTTAGGACCGGCAATTTTTATTTTCAAAATAATTATAGTTTAAGATTGTGAATCGGCGAAAATGTTGGTTTCACTTTTCTTTCATTAGCGAAATAAGGTGAGGTTGAGTCTGGTTTGTTTGGCACGCACCAAAAAAAGGTCGGTTCTTGTTTTTAAAAAAACCATACACTTCGTAAACAAGACATTCTAACCCATTAGTAATTGGCTGAAGCACTCCGCTTAATAGTATTATACATACTTTATGTTGAAAACAGCCGGCAAAAACTTTGGACTACAGAAAACAGCCTACAAAATTAGGCATATTTCATTAAAGTTATTTTGAACCCTGGGTTGCGATAGCCTCAAATGCCTCACCTGTGACGGCAGTTTGTTCCTACGCTACAGGAATTTGCAAAATTTTGTTTGGACATAAGGCCAATGTTGTAATTATCACACGTTGTTTTTTAACCTTTTGCACAGGTGGCTGCGGGACCGCCGGGTAGTCGAAAATGTCAGATTTCATACGTTTCTGATGATGCGTTTCTAATGTTTCTGAAACTGCGTTCAATCTTTCAGATAGTAAATCCCCAGAGTGCGTGGTCTCGATTATTGTTTGCCCTTCAACGTCTGACACAGGGACAATTTTTAACGCGACGTGCGCGAAACTGGCGGGTCTCAAGGACTACTTTGCGTGTTGCAGGATTGGGGACTTAACTCCGGCACAACAGGAGCATGGGTCCAAAATACCATCAACAATATCTGCCAAGGGTAGGGTATTTTTCCTTGTCTTACTTCAATAAACCAGCAAATCTTTCACCAAACCTTGTATCATTTCAATGGGGCATTTAAGAAACACTTCAACTTACTATGTTTAAACCATTTAAACCATTGTATATGTCTATTAGTGCTACGAGGCCAAACCTCACTGGTAACACCTTCACTTAAGTATTTATTTGTTTTTGTTTTGTTCAAAGCAAGAGAAAATAAGGGGACAGAGAGGGACGCTGCCAGTCCACGCTCTGTGATATGTCAATTCCATTAAAGTTGTTTATAGATTGGCTTTTTTAACGGAAGGGTGTTTTCCGAGACATCGGCTCATAAAGGCTACACGCTTTTTTCTTTATAAGAACAAACTTTATAAGAACACCCATGCTGAGATTTGCCCAAAAATTAGGAACAAGCTAAGAACAATCACCAGGCTGAAATTTTGATCAGAAAAATTTAAGAAAGTTTATTTAATTCTTGTACACAGAATGAGATGTAAATGTATAAAAGATTTGTCAGAATTAGCTGGGTCATCGAGCGCTGGAGGAGTAGCTAGCCTAACCGTATTCCGCCTGTGTGTGTGTGGGGGGGGGTGGGGGGATGGGGGGGGAAGGTGCCCACGGCCCATATCTCGAAAATTAAAAATGATAATGAAATGAAATGTGGTGAGGTAGTAGAAAATCATAAACTTATTAATTTGGTGTAAATCAATTGACTTACGACGTCATCAACACGTCATAATGACGTCATAACTGTCAAAATTTTGCTAATCAAAGTAAAAAAGTTTAGAGACGTTTCTGGCTTAAAAAATCGACAAATAAACGGTAAAAAATACGTTTAAAACTGTCTTTTTAATATAAAAAACAGTATTTTTAAGAAACTGAGTATTACCAACAGAGTTTCTTTCAGCGAAAGTCTAGTGCTCAAACGTCACATTAGCTCTTAAACTATGGCTTTCAAATTTTACTCAAAACTCCTAGTTTTTAACGCTAATAATGTCTCTAAAACTGTTTTGGTTCTGTTTTCAACGTTTTCAAATGCAAATTGACTAAGAAAAGCTTTCAATTTTGACAAAGTGCAAAGTACATGGCCGCCATCTCGGATTTCAAAAAATGGTTTTGTGCTATACATATGACGTCACAGGTCACGTGTAACAAAAATTATTTTACAGAAAATATAGATTAATTGCGTTTGTGACTAATAGTTAGTACTTGTTTTTAAGATTTTGTGAATTAATGGAGAAAAATACTAAAAAATGTAAAAATTTGAGTAAAAGTGGCATCAAAAACAGTGTTGCCACGGCAACATGTGACACCCATGACGCAAATTTCTTACAGAATCTTGTTCTCCTTCAAATTGTAGTATAAGTTGCCAAATTTGGTCGGTATTACTTTAGTATTAAGGAAGTTCTCGAAAGTTGAAATCGGCGCGGGCACTTTCTGCCGCACCAGATGGAATAGGGTAAATTGTTACGAGTAAAATATTGCTGTTATTAGTATCGTTACTATTAATATTAGGTTTATTGACAGTGTTGCCATTTTTCTTAAAACATTAAAGCCCATTTTTAATTTTGCTTTTAAAGCCGACTTTTTTGTCATTATAAATGTTGTTTACAACTATTATCTATATTAATAAAAGTAATAATAATAATAGTAATAATGATGTTAGTAATAATGATAATAGTATTATTGAGTATGAAATGGATAAAGCGGTTTTTTCCGTAGGATAGATTGAGAGTAAAATTTCCCTACTGACGAAAAGTTAAAAGCGTCAGTTTAGTTGAACTATTGTTATAACAGATTTTTAGCCTTTTCGCAATTCATTTTACGAAAGAAAATATTACAACAACAATATTATTCATGTTTAAAATTATTTTTCTTGATTAGTTTCTACCACTAATAAGTTAACGTCCTTGGTTTTACGCGCTTGCTTTTTATAATTTCCAAAATCAATGGAAAAACTTTACTAACCGTTGCATCCTTATCCCTCATTTTTCCTTTGACAGACCAAGAACCCAGGAATCCTATTCATGATAATAAGGCAGGAAAGTCGTCAGATGATGCAAAAGGAAAAAGTGTGAGTATTCTCCACTCAGTTGTAGTAAAACGAGAATGATCCGTTTGTACAGAACTCACTTTCTCGACGTTTTCCATGTGCACACAGACCTGTTGCTCGTCAATATTCATATTTACCACTGCATAAACTGACACTCTTCAACCCCTACTACTTCCGCACAGACAGTAGTCTGTCAAAGATTTTGATACCAAGCGAGAGTTACATGTAGATAGTCCCAAAGACTGGCCACAAAGTTTTCATGAACTCTAATGATGGGTTTAAAAGGCAATGAAAATATCATCACACAGGAAATTCAAACTTGAAAAAGCGGGAATTTGCTTGATCACATAGCAATGGGTCTGTATGTGAAGACAATCATTTTTTTGACTGCTAATACGTTGTCAGCTTGTCAGATTTTGTTACCCACTTTTTACCATATTTCAAGGGGTCGTATTAACGGGGTATATTTCCAAAAAAAATAACAGCTTAAAAAACATATAAGGTTGTTGTTGTCCCCGTCAAAAGATATACAGCAAACCCAAGTTGCTCACCCGCCTTTGCAATTAACAAATTATAGAATTAAACGCCCAGTGGAATAAAATGTTTATCGTACATGCGTAAGAACATTTGACCTTTGGTACCAGTACCCTTTTTTTTAGAACGTCTTTATAATATTTGAGCTGAGGTTGAAAATTTTAGAGTTTTGAGGATTTCAGCCTCAAATGTTCTTAAAATGTTCTTGAACATAATTGTTATTAATATAGTATTGTGAACATTTGTTAATTTTCATGCGCACAAGCCGACCGGAAGCATAAACACTTTCTGTAAATAGATCCGTTCATTTTCTCAGTTGCTGCTGATTACAATGACTATAGACTCGTTTTTAAAGTACGAGCCTCGATTTGATGTTAATTATTCATAAATACCAGCGAGATCTGAATCTCCAACCATACACATAGTTGTGAATAGCTCATATCCACTCTGGAATTTATGAATATTTAACATCGAGTCGAGGCTCGTATTGTAAAAACGAGTCTACAGTCATTATATTCAGCGGCAACTGGGAATATGAAACAGGTCTGTTAGCTGCAACTTGGCCGGCACGAAAAATTACAATAATATTAAATAAAAAGATTCAAAATCAAAGTTGTACATGCACTCACTTCTGTGTGATAAACATTAACCGAGAAACAAACTTATTGTTACTTCCGTGATCTTGCGCAGTATTCAAAATAAACCGTTCTTCTCCCTTTGGCCATTTTCACCCTCATGTTCTTTTAGAAAAAAAGAGTGTACAAAAAAAGAGTAAATATGTTTAACCTGGAATGAAAGGGTTTTTGTATTAGGCCGGTTCACACCAGAAGCCGTGCACTTGGGATGTGCTTGGAGTTTTGGCACTACGTCAGATGACGCATGGTGCACTGAATTAAGCTCTCGTAACTTACTACGCAGGATCATATCGACTTCAAAGAAGGCACACAACCACATTCAGTTAATCAGAATACAGTCAAATAAGTAACACTCGGAAAAAGAGACGAGCTGAGAGGCTTCTAAACTTTAGATTATTTTAGTCCAATCGTGTTGTTGACAGGTTCGTTGCAAAGTGAAGATAAAAATGTGCCGAGCAGTTTTCTATGTATGAACGGGATTCTTCCAAATCAGTAAAGTCTCGAAAGTTTTTCAAGTATGTATTGGATATTAGTGTGAACCGGCCTATACACCGAATTCATAAAGCCTGGAGCGAGCATAGAGTTGAGGCTTGCTAGGCCAGGCCAACCAAGCCTCGACTCCATGCTCGCTTCAGGCTTTATGAATTCGGTGTATGAAGCGTTTCAGAAGGATAAATGTTAATGCATGTAACTTGTAACTTACAGCAAGGTAAACAGTTTAATCTGAAACGCGCGAAGATTTTCCCTGGTGAAACACGGTTAGTAAGCACTTGTTTTTGTTTGTCTTTGTAACGAAAATCAGTGTCTAATTGAAGCCTGGTTAAATTATTTATTTGCCAAACCAATTATTGTAATCATCCATTGCTTTTGAAGTGTGACTCCTCAGTTTTTCAAATGATGTGGCTTTGGTTCATGTTAGTAAAACCTCATGTGTAAGAGCCTTGAATATTAGAACCTGTTAAACAAATACGTTCGAGTCAGACACCCTGTTGTGGCCAGAATTTCAAATCTTGTACTTGTCTTGTCAATTAGTTTCAAAACTAAAAAAACTACTAATCAAAGAAACAAGCTCTTCACAAAGGAATTGAAACGACGATGAACCTCGGAAATGTCATTCAAATAAGTAACATGTATATACTGTGTATCTCTGCAGTTGCATACCATCTTTTGTTTAAGTCGTAAGTTGCAATCAGTGTAGTGCTGTCATTTTGGAGGACATGAATTGTACATAATTATTATAAATAATTTACCATACCTACCGAAAATTATGAAGTAAAAAGCTATTTAAGAACGTATTTCCGTTTAGCCTAATTTGCTGATAACACAGGAACCTGTTTAGGTCAACTTGGAAAAATCTTGGTCCTTATGTACGCGGCGATCTACTATATCTATAACCAAGTTCTTCTGACCAAAAAACTCACGTCATTTTAACTGTAACTTATTCTCCATTTTCTTCTAGGTACCAAACCGAAATCGATCAAACCATTAAATCGCTGATGGCTGCTTATAAAGCAGTTGAAGGAGTGGACAACTGGGTGCTTGTTGGAAATATCAGGTCTTGTTACCTCTATTATTGTCATGCCTTTGTCATTGCATGTTTATCCATGCACTCTCGCTATCGTGGTATTTAATTTACTCGTCAGTAGATATAATTTTAGTTGCTACAGCAGATTGACTGAAAATCTAAAACAGTATTACCTTCATTACACAGTAAAACTTTCTTTGCTTAAAAGGAATGGCCCACCTAAATGCGAGTGGGAGAAAGTTTTTGAATAACAATGTGTTCAGAAAACAGTTGTGAAAATCCTTTTTAACCCAACAATAAAAGTTGTTATGCCGGAGTGAACGATGAATTGCACAACATGTGCAAATTACTATCAAACTCATAAAACGCTGAGCGCCGCAATATTTTAAAACCTTCGCTCTCGCAACACGTTAAGTTTTTACGCGGTCTTTAAATACTTAGGCATTTGGCCGCTAGAGATCATGAGCCAATTTAACGATCGCATTATGTAACCTGTTACACAATATGGTCTGTTTGCTCAACTACATACCATTGCTTAATTTCGGTGCTTTCAAATGTAGTCACTGTCTAGCGGGCTTAAATGTAGCTAAAGAAAATTGCGGCATTTTTAGAGTTTCCACAGGTCAGGAAAAATTGAAGAATCCTTTTCTAAGGCCAGGGACAAGTCAGGGAATTTCATACTTGGTCAGGGTAATTCGAAATCAGTCCTGGTTGTTTAAGCAAGGGAAATGTTTTATTAGGATGACCATATTTTTTTAGTTGATGTATGGTTTTTAATGCGAGGTCCCGTTCTACCAAAGAACAAACAATCTGTAAATCTATATTTTTTCAAGCTACCACAGACAATGTTAGGCAAACTCAGCTGTTGATCAGGGAAAAGTAGGCGAAATTTTTGTTTCCTGATGGGTTTCATAATTCCTGAAAGGTAGCCAAGCCTCTACATGAAACCGAGGCGAAGGTTGTCCTGGCGCAGTCAGAGAAATGCAAATAATTATCATAAGAAAGAAACTTATTGACTTCTCTATTACTTCCACTTCTCTATTTGTGCCAGGACAACCGGCTTCGCCACTGTTTCACTGATGTAGAAGCTCGGTTACTTTCAGAAACTGTGAAAGGGACTATTCTACAGTTGAAAAACTGCTTTTTTAGTGTCTGTTTGTGTGAAACGGTGTATTTTGCTCTGTGCAATTAATGTTTACACTGCGTGTTATGTAACCCGATCTAGTGCAAGGATTTTTTTAATGAACTCTGCGCTTGGTGCTCAACAGCTCATTTGTTCAGGTTTTCCATTTCAGAGGGGTGCATATCTTGAAGAGACCCGCCCAACCCGGCGAGAGGCCCTGGGACTGTTTTAAAGGCACCACCACCATCAACGTACCAGTGCACTATGTCCTGGCCTACGCCTTCTCATTGGACGAGCGGGGGGAATATGACGACATGTATAACACAGGTACTAAGAATAATAGTTATATAGTGGTACGTACACTTTTTTGTTCGTCTTAGGGCTTGGTTAGCATAAGTCACTTGAACTGGCTCAAAATAATCAGATGTGTTGGTACATCTACCAATGCAGTAAAGTGGTTGGAAAGCTGTCAAGGATTTCTTAGTGTGTTCGTATCGGTCGAATCGGTGAAAAATAAATCCCTAGACGCTTCGGTTGTTTTGTGGTGCTGTATTATTAACACTGTGTAGTCAACTGGAATGACGTGCAGTTTGGGGAATAAAACACTTGCAGATCTGACAAAATACGCGTGAAATTTACTCAAGTTTTACAACATTCCGTTGTTTGGGAGTGGGGGGGGGGGGGTGTACACTATCTTCTGACCTTGCCTTGTCACAGGATGAGCAGCAGAAAATGACGTCATGTTTGATACACTTGTTAAAAAGACTAAGAACATGATTTCCATTCAGGAGTAACCTTTTTTTATGTTTAACAACCAGTGTACTCTTTCTATTTTATTTTAGTGCAACCGGTGTACTCGTTGTAATTTTTTTATTGCGATTGAATGTTTCATTCCAGTCAGTCAAAACTAATCGAGCCGCATTACACAATTCACCGCTGATCCCAAGTATTTATTTAACTGACACATTGTCTCTCTTCAGGTCACGTTATAGAGGAGTTTAATCCACTGACTAAGGTATTTCATTTCTTAACTTGCCGTACTTTTCCTAGTAGATTTATTTTTAGAAAAAAAACATTAACTTATTTATAGCTGGTACGTAGCTTTTTGCGTCGTGACAAAACTGAATGAAACTTATAATAATATACAATGTTCAAGATACGAAATTTGAAATATGAAGTATAAATAATTATACAGATAAAATATGTGTTTAAAATTACTTATGTAATGCCAAAACGCACTTAAAATTAAAATATTTGAAATGTTCGTTTTGGCATGTTCGTTCTAGTAAACTTTTAAGGCTTAGATGACCACAGTTTTCTATATCGTTGTCTCATTCAAGTAGTAGTGTTCACCTTTATTTAAAGACGATGGAACACAGAATAGCGAGAACTTTGGTAAACGTTCGGCTCTCGATTCAGTATATACGAATTACAGGAACAATATATATGACGATTTCAATTGTTAATTACAAAAAACGGTCTGCAGTATTTTTGAGACAGTCCTTCGTTAACTTAAGTCTCTCTAACAGTGACAGAAGAATAACAAAGCGTTATCGGCATGAAAAAGTATTTACCGAAAGTGGAGCGTTTAGTTTGGTAAAACGAGGCGTTTGTTGCAAATACCTTAAAAATCACATATTAAAACCCTGGGCTTATACAACTTCGTGCAAGATTTGGTTGAGGCGTTTAAGCTGATTAAAATGCGGTTTTGGAACGAGGAGGTTAAGCATATCTTTGTTGGAAATGAACTAATATCGTGTTGTATGCGCATGAACATTTTTTTTTCAATAGAATCATTTAACTTTCAGGTAATAAATTTGAATTTCTATAGAAACACGAAAGGAACTCACGTGTATAATAGATGGGCCTATATATGGGGCAGGGGGGCTTATATTCGAAAGAATATCTTCGCTAGCTGATAGATGAGCTTACAGTATATCCTGGGCTAATAACCGAAGGCTTATAACCGGGGAATTTAACCTCGCCTAACTTCGACTAACCTCGCTCTACTCACCCTACCCTAACTTCGCCTCGACTAATTAATCTCGCTCATCTCATCCTAACTCAGGACGAGCGGCAAAAAGCTTACTGTTTTCATTCTTTCGTAAAAGGTGTCCAGAATGGAGTTTAAACCAGTTTGGCCTTCAACTGCACGAGATTTTTGTAATCTGGGGGCAGTGAGGGAAATCAGTGATGGTCTGTACGGTATCGCCTCCCAGTCCGTTGAACACAATGATTGTCAGGAAATGAAAGGCTTCGTGAGGTAAGTGGATGAGACTCTTGCGAGCAACATATGTATGATGCTGTCTCTAGCTCCTATGCTCAAACTCTTAACCACATTGTTTATACAACAATAACAGCAACAGTATCAAGTATATTTTGGCTCCACTACACAGCAGAAAAAATATATTCATTCAGGTTTATTTTGCTGGGTTTGGTCAGCTCCAGACTCAAACTACTGTTACAAGCCTTTCAATAGGCAGAGTACAATTGACCCGCTTGGCATGTGGTACGCGGGATACGAAAACCATATAAACCCTGTGGGAAGAATTGGCTGGAACGTATCCCCCGAACAAGCGCCACCACGATCCTCCGGGATTTCGAGGTGCCCTAAAACTTAACAACATTATTACAGCTGGCACTACTTCTGTGTAGCAAAGTACAGACGACTCAGGTGCCTTACTACTTCACAGTATAAACTTGTCTAGATCATTTATAATAATAGAAATATCAATACATATTTCTGCCATTTGCAAGTTATCCACAGAACTACTAAGGAATTCTTTACTTACGTTTTCAATGAATTTTAAGACAAAAAATGGTTTAGTACAGATAACGATAATTGTCATGATTGACAAGAAAAATGTGCTGAGAACTGCGCTGGAGCAGACCTAGAATGACTCACTACATGCAGCATGAGCTTATATATAAGGCTCGTTACCCACAATGCTCTATTCAGTAGTAGTTCGATAGAACCCAGGCCCTGCTTGGCCTATGCTGCAGAAACATCAATTTTTGTGTAACTCGTTTGTGTCACCTTTATTTGTACAATAACATATTTTTTTTAAAAAAATAAAATTTTGAGAAGAGACATTTGCTGATTACCTAGAACTATATCATCGCGGCTAACTAGCCAGGTAGCCATATCAGTTGTGTTTATGAATATATAAAGCTAGAGCGGCACATGAAAAACCAAGAGAAAGATAGTTTATAGTCATTTGAAATAAAAAAACAACAAGAAAAATGGCCCTAGAACACGTTTCAGTATAGAAAGAAGCCAGAAGCAGTGGCAAGGGAAGCAAATTTGTACAAACTTAATAACATTTTGAGATTAAACTAGATTTTAATCTGGCTTTGAATGACCCGAAGAACAATACCTTAAGATCAGATTCAAATAGTTAGGTTTTACTCGTGGAATTGATAAACAAGCAGGGAAGACAATTTCGTATTTTAGGTTCGCTTAAAAGTAGCCTGGTAGTCAGTTAGAACTCATGTTAGTATTTTTACTAGGCAGTTTCAAGACAACTGCTTTAGCTTTTGTTAGTTAGAACGTAGAAAACTATGTATTCAAACTATACGTTGAGGAATCGTGTGCTGGAACTAGAGATTAACTTCTTGTTGTTTTTTGTAGAGCTGAACTTTTAAAGGCGGGATTTTTGGTGAAAGAATTAAGCTCGGATCCACCATCTTGTCAAGTAACGTACATCAGCCAAGCAGACTTGAAAGGTTCGTGAAGTGAAATGAAATGAAATGAAGTGAAGTAAAGTGAACTGAAGTGAATTGAAGTGAAGTGAAGTGAAGTGAAAGGACGCGACCGGTAGGATGAAGTGATGTCAGGTCAGATGAGGTTAGGTGAGGTAGGCGAAGCAGATGCTAGGTGAGGTGCGGGTTGGAAGGGGAGGCGTGGGTAGGGGAGGGATGAGGTATAGTGAGTCGAGGATAGATTGCGTGAGGTGGGGCTGAGATTGAATGAGATGAGATGAGGTCAGGTGAGGTGGTGAGGGGCGCGGGGGAGTGAGGTGAGGTGTGTTGAAGTGAGGTCAGGTGATGTGATGTTAGTGAGATCAGATGAGATGAAATGAGGCAAGGGTAGGCAAAGAGAGAATGGAGGTAGTGGGAGGCGAGGGGACAAGTCAGAGATGAAGTGAAGTGAAATATGTGAGGTTAGGTGAGGCAATGCAAGGCAAGGCGATGCAAGGTAAGGTGAAGAAGAGTTGGGTCGGGTGAGATGAGTCGCGTACTGTTGTCTTGCCCAATGCTGGTATCAACAAAGTCCACGGTGTCAGACCACGATAATCGTGTTGAGACATGAGATAGGCCTACTAGTTTTAGGTGTCTTATGTTTTTAGCGACATTTGAACTCGGTATTTGATTTGGAAACATTAGAAAGCATGTGTAACTAACTAAGTTAATCTACGCTAAGAATTAAAAATAACAGTGTTGTCTTGAATTTAATCACTGCTCACGCATCAATAGGCAACCTACCTGTTCGGATTGTCAACCGAGTTTCTCAGTCACAGCCCCAGAACCTGTCAATCTTCCGTGATAAGCTTGAAGGAAAGTACGCAGAAGACATGCGCTGTCCTTCTGATGAGGAGCGCGCCTTTCAGAAGAGGGCTGTGGATCTGTGGTTAGAATTGATGAAACTGAAGGAGCAAAATCGCCAGGGTGGTGTCTCATCTGAAGACAAGGATTCTGCAATTGCCGACTCAGATGGCTCAGACCTTCCAACAGCTGCTACTGTGGGTCAGGGAGACGAGGGATCCAATGGAAGCGCCACCTCTGGATGTAGTCAGAACGACAGCGATTTTGAGGTGAGAGTAGTAAATTGCCCAACTTATTCTACATTCACTAAAAAACTTAAGTTACACTTGATTACAAGTGATGCAATTCGAGTCGCGTCAGGTCACACAATTACATACATTTAAGACATTCCGGATAGAAGGAGTTCTGAAATTTGAAATAAGACATAAACGGCTTCCTATCAGACATCCTCGCCATTAGTTTTTTCTCTTTCAGTATTACTATAGTCTCCTGAAAGTGTTTGTAAAACTTGTAAAGTTGAAAATATACTGTTACGTCGCTTTGTGTCGTATTGTGGTGTGCCGTGACGTGTTGTGCCGTGTCGTGTTGTGCCGTATCATCATTTGCCGTGACATGTTATGCTGTGACATGTTGTGCCGTGACATGTTGTGCGGTGTCGTGTTGTGCCGTGTCGTGCTGTGCTGTGCAGTGCTATGCTGTGACATGTTGTGCCGTGACATGTTGTGCCATACCATTTTATGTTGCGTCATGTCGTGCCATGCCACGCGTCTCGTGTCGTTTCATGTTGTTTGGTGTTACAGTACCGACCAGATGTAATCTTACGTTAACCCTAGGGATTGCCCCGTTTGCCCGCGGGTCGTGATCCGTATCCC
>JAOBRG010153989.1:0-15240 GCA_027574985.1 Umimayanthus nakama | reverse complement strand
AAATTAAATATCACCCCCCCCCCCCCCCCCCCCCGTCTCTCTCTCTCTCTCCCTCTCCTTTCTTTGGTTAACACGTTACAGTAAATAGATTCGTCGTCCGTGGGTTAAGGGTTTTGGACAATCAGTAGAGTATAGTGCGCTGTGAACAATTTCGAGATGTCATCCATCCATCCGTTCTCTCATGGGTAACCATCCTAACTTTTCGATGGATTCGGTGTTGTTGACTTATGACAGAGCTGAAAGCATAGTACTCAGAATGCGTTGTAGACGGTAAAGAGACTTTCCGTCAAAAGAGAAAACACGATATCACCGAGGTGAAGACAGGAAAGAACGAGACTTTTGCTTAGGTATTTTCTTAAGCTGTAAGCAGTAAAGTTCTTTATCTTTCTTGGTCTACCTATAGTTCCACAACAACAAGAGGCAAGGTAATTAATAAGATCGTCCCAGCGTTCGTTCTCGTGCAAGTGAACTCCAAGTAACTTGGTCGACGTCACACGCTCCGGGATCATTCCTTCAACCGATCGCTGCAGAAAATTTGAGCCAAGGGAGCGGTAGCTTGACATCTGATATATTTAAAGAGGAGCATACTATTAGTTTTTAGTAGAATACAATGCTAAGTTTGAATTTTGTACGTACAGTATGCAGACGACACTGTACCTGTCCCAAAACTGATCCCGTGATGTTTCAATCTATGTGAGCTCATACAAAGAGGACCTCTCGTTAATTTGAGCGAATTCAGATCTGTGCGATAGATAACTCATCAACCATCTCAAGAAAGGTTTAAAAAAATCTGCAAATTTTTTTTGAATTTTTAAAAAAGCTCCCCATTGCTGCAGTTCAATTTGGCCTCACCAGTAGCGAGATTACGGGCTGTACAGATCATGTACAAGGTACAGTGTCGTCTGCATACTGCACGTGCTTAGTAGACAGTAAAACTGTGTCTCTTAAGTCCGCTCAATAAATGGTTGTACACCAAATGTCCCAAAACCGATCCCCGTGGCGTTTCAATCTAGGTGAGCTCATACGAAGAGGACCTCTCGTCAATTTGAGCGAATTCAGATCTGTGCGATAGATAACTCATCAACCATCTCAAGAAAGGTTTAAAAAAATCTGCAAATTTTTTTTGAATTTTTAAAAAAGCTCTGCATTGCTGCAGTTTCAATTTTGCCTCACCAGAAGCGAGATAACGGACTGTATAGATCATGTCGAGGTACAGTGTCGTCTGCATACTGCAAATCTGCAAATTTTTTCCGAATTTTTAAAAAAGCTCTCCATTGCTGCAGTTCAATTTTGCCTCACCAGAAGCGAGATAACGGACTGTATATATTGTACAAGGTACAGTGTCGTCTGCATACTGCACGTGCTTAGTAGACAGTAAAACTGTGTCTCATAAGTCCGCTCAATAAATGGTTGTACCCCAAATGCCCCAAAACCGATCCCCGTGGCGTTTCAATCTAGGTGAGCTCATACAAAGAGGACCTCTCGTTAATTTGAGCGAATTCAGATCTGTGCGATAAATAACTCATCATCAATCTCAAGAAAGGTTTAAAAAAATCTGCACGACGAAGGGCTAACTCTCGAAACGTCAGCTAAAACCCATATCCCATAGGCGAAAACATACCATATCAACTTTTTCGACAGTCCTAAACCAGAACTTTTCAGCCGTTACATAAATGGCTGTCTTGGGGCCACATCCTGCACCAAAGAAGAATTAGAACGATTTATTGGCTTTGTCAACTCTTTCCATCCGGCCCTCAAACTAGCATGGTAAACTCTGAAACCTCGGTAACTTTTCTTGATATCAGCGTTTCTGTCCAAGACAATAACTTGGCTGCAAGTGTTCACTACAAACCCACAGATTCGCATAGTTACCTACTAAGCTCATCTTCCCATCCATCTCATGTCAAAAACTCAGTTTCAAACTCCCAATTTCTTAGACTTCGTAGACTCTGCAACGATGATTCATAATTCAACTCCAAATACGAAAAAAGTCTAGTTTCTTTTCCGAACGCGGCTGTATATCTTGACATCTTTTCTAAAGCACTTAATTGCATCCAAAACGTCAATAGAGAATCCTCTTTAGAACCATCAGCCTCAAACTCCTTTCACACTTACTTTCTAGTCTAACAATTTAGCCACACTTAGAAACGTGGTCCTCGGAAATTTTAGAACTCTACAGTCAGATCGAGAAACAGCACCAAATTTCCCGTATCCGCCACTCGTCTCATTCAAACGGGATCGAAACCTGAGAAATTTACTTGTCCGAAGCTGGCTTCCTTCTAACCTAGAATCTGGAACTTTTCATTGCACTCGCAAACGTTGCAACACATGTCCGTTCATTCATTCTAAAAGAAACATTTAAGGACCCAAAGGATCATACCAAGTAAATGAGCACTTCGACTGCACCTGCTCCAATATCATTTATTTCATCATTTTTACTTTCTGCAACAAACTTTATGTTGGAGAATCTGGCCGTAAATTAAATGACCGATTTCGCGAACATTTACTTGTTGTCAAAAACATAGGATCGGACCTGTTTAAACCCGTGGTTCCCGACCATTCACACGAACATATGGCAATTTTCGGAATTAACTTACACTCTGGGAATAATGAAACCCGTAAAAGGAAAGAACAGAGACCAAAATTCAAACTCGGGACCTTGGCTCCCAACGGATTCAATGAACGATTTCCATTCGTTTAATTTCGAACATGCTTTTGACCAATTAAGTGCTACTTGTTTCAACCAATGGCAAAACTTGATTTTTCGATCCGCATAAATTCATTGCCAACTATTTAAACAATTATTTCCCACAATCCCTTAGTCTGCTCCGACGAAGGGCTAACGCTCGAAACGTTAGCTAAACACCATATCCCACAGGCAAAAAACACACCATATCAACTTTTGTTGATCAAACCCATTTGTTCAGCGTAATCGCCCACGCAGAAAACAGTTTTTTCAAAACTAGTCTTTCAGTGTTTAGAAAAACCAAGCTTGCTGAAATTGCGAATTGTAGTATTGAAACAAAGCGTACCTAAGGCTTTGCTGAAGTCTGCCAGAACCACAGCGTATATCGTCCTGTTTGCCTATTAGGGCGGTTGCTGTGAAATGCCCTTGACGGTAGCTCAACATTAATGTTTATGTAGCCGAGAGGCCTCATCAGCGATTTCAGACAACTCGGTGACCACCAAAAACTAGTCCATCTAGGTCTATCTACCCAAATAATAAGTTTACCGATAACAAGTGAACAGAAAATAGTGCAAGGTATCCCCTTCTACGTCCCTCCACCCACAGCCGTTTCCTCTACTCAAACCAAACTCCTCAAAACATTCGCCAGCGTCAGGTAAGTAGACAATAGGAAAGGGTGTTCTCGTCTTCTTCAAAAACTAATCTCAGTTTAGATGTTCAAAACCTGCTTCAACCGGAGAAGGTGTTCACTAGCTAGCTACACGTCAGTTTCAAAGAGTAATGAGATTCATTGGAGCTAAAGTTCTGGAATGATTTAAGCTTAGTGCAGCAGTTCTTAACCCTATTTGGGAGTGAGGTGAAGGAAAAAGCCTGCGCTAATTTCAGCTTTTGAGAACTTCCTTAATACTAAAGTAATACTAACCAAATTTGGAAGACTGAATGCGTTGTAGATTGTTAAGGAGACGCTCCGTCACAAGAGACTTGCAGAGTAAGATTCTGGAAAAAAAATTAATTTGCAGCAAGAGCGTCACGTGTTGCCTTGGCACCACTGTTTTCGACGCCATGTTTGTTCAAGTTTTGACTTTTTAGTGATTTTGTCCACTAACTAACAACCTCTTTAAAACAAGTGCTAACTGTTAGTCTCAAAGTCAATTAATCGATATTTTTTGTTATATTATTTATGTTACACGTGACCTGTGACGTCATAGGTACTGTGGCCACGAATTTTGTACTTTGTCAAAATTGAAAGCCTTCGTTAGTCAAGTTGCGTTTGAAAACGTTGAAAACAGAAAGAAAACAGTTTTAGTGACACTAATAGCGTTAGATACTAGCAGTTTGAGTAAAATGTGAAAGTTATTGCTTAAGAGCTAAAGTGAAGTGAGAACATTGACCTTTCGCTGAAAAACTCTCTTTGTAATACTCTGTTTATTTAAAAAAAACTGTTATTTATATCAAAAGTAAGTTTTCTCAACATTTTGTATCGTTTATTTGTCAATTTTTAAGTCAGATTTGTTTCTAAAGTTTTCTAGTTTGATTAGAAAAAAATTTGTAAAAATTGAAAATTTTGACAGATACGACGTCGTTTTGACGTATAGATGACGTCATAATCCAATTAAACTGTACTGAATTAATTAGTTTGTGATTCTCTACTACCTCACCACATTTCATTTAATCATCATTAATAGTTTTAGAGTTATAGACCACTGGCACTTTCCGCCCCCACCGCCCCCCTTCCCCCCTTCCCCCCTTCCCCAGACGGAGAAAAACGGAAATCTAACCCATGAACCCTTGATTACCGTTCAGACGTTCTGCCCACTCGGCTACAGGAACTCAAATGGGGAACAGGTCATTAACTAGGTTCTGGACATGGAACACTGGGTATTATATTATATCCAATTTTCGTATGGATAAACTGAGCCTAACAGTAAGTTGGGCAAGTACTCGATGTTCCATCCACAGAACCGAGTTTAACGGCCTGTTCCCCACAGCTCGATGAGTAGTGTGTCTGACTTAGAGGCCTAATAATTCATTCGTAATAAGGTCTTGCTTGAAGCTAGTTATAGCTAACTCTAGATTTATGTCTTAACCACGCTGATTTCCGCCTTTATAATACATACCTTCACAAGGTTTGTAGCAATTTTACAACGATGCATCGAAAACGTTTATCATAGGACAAAATTGCCAGAGCTATGAGAGAGCTCCTAAAACTGCTTTGTTTATGCTGACTAAACATCGCTTCTACTTGATTCAGTTGCCAGCCCAGTTTCCAAGCTATAATCAACGCAAAGATGTCTGGTACACCTCAATACAGACTACCTTTTTCCCCAGTAAGATAAAGACATGGCCCGGTTGTTTGATAGTGGGCCTAAAATTAAATCTTGGACTAGGCGGAAACTTTAAGCTAGATTCGGCTTAGTCACGAAATCACATCTGGCCTAAATAAAATATTACTGAAAAAGACACCAAAGAAACCCAATCACATAAACCAAAAATGACAGCACAAGTCATTGTTTAAGGAGGTAACCAAACCGTTGATAAAAATTTCAACCTTGGTCCTAGCGCTAGCCAATTTTTCGAACAACCGGCCGGCCCTAAGCTCACGTGCAGAGAGAATGGGAGAGAAATGGCTGTGCATGCAGTGAGCAAAACAAGGATATAGACACAAAACAAATTTGCATTTTCTACGCAAGTTCCAGGAATCGAACAGCTTCTTTTTCAAAACGTCAGTTAGACAATGACACCGTGCGATACATCACTTATTAAAACCATGTGTTTGCTTGAAAACGCAAACAACAAAAGAAGACAAGAAGACTTTATTTATACCTTAGGTTCTAATACATAATAAAATGAAGAAAGAAAGATTTAGTTAACAAAAATGAAGGTAAGTGTCACCCACAATAACCTCAGGGTTAATCAAGCTGGGTGACACATAGCTGGGTTACTTAAGTTTTATAAAATGAAATGATCGGGATATCAACTTAACTGTATAAACATGGCACACTAAACAGAGAAGGAAAAAAAATGAGAATATTAATTTAGTGCGGAAAAACAATAACAGCAAAAAATATATATATACATATATATACAATAATAATAATAACAAAGTTATTATGAAGGCAAAAGGATGTAGAGTAAATGAATTAGCTTTGACGCAAATAATTATCAAATATATTTAAAATATTTTGAGATTAAATCAGATTTTAATCTGGCAAAGGTTAAAGGTTTGCTAACACTCGCGCTTGCGTGACAACCTGTGACAAAAAGATTGTTGCTTTATTAGCATTTTTTACTTCCTCGTACGTCAGTGTATAACTCCATATCTCCGTCATTGAGCAATCAATACCGAGAGTCTGTGAAACAGAACAAGTCATTAAAATGGGCTGATGAGTATCGAGATCAAGCACATAGCTTCCAATACCGACAAACTGCCCAGGTAGGTCTATTACCGTGTTAAATCCAAATATTACAGTATTATTAAGAAACTCTTTGGAACATCACTGCGTGTGTTTAAAATGAACGACAGAAAGGTACCTGAAAAGGATTTTCTTGCTGTTTTAGTATACAAACAATAAATGTCAGCATTGATGTGCTCTATTAACAACAACAAATTCTGTTCTCTGCATGCATAATGCTGACCAGATTTATATGCAATGGAATAACTATTCGATTTTCACCCTCAAAACTCCACAGCCCGTATAACATGTTTGAGAATCATGGATCACGATTACATGCTTCTGCAATCACTGTTAGAGGCTTGTTGTTCCCTGAAAATCATATAAGTAAATGTAGCAATTTAGCTGCAACTTAACTTCCAAGCGCTCACTTGAGCAAACAAAATGTTCTACTTTTTAATCATGAAACCAATATTTGTTCCTTACATATATTTTCTGAAGAAAAAAGCTCACTCCCATACAAAAGAATTGCTTGTATTACTGCTTACAGGGGTTAAAATTTCTTGACAGATCAGCTTTAATATATTCATCTGACATTTGTCTTCTTCCAGGTTAATCTTCTTCGACAAATCCCATTTTTATACTGTGAAATCACTTAGAAAGAAATAGGAAATAGGAAAATAAAATAACGAGTACATGCCACACACTACAGCCGGAAATAAACGACCAGCTCAAAATACTTTGAAATAGAGACAAAAGACGCGTTAAATGCCTCGAGTGCAAAGTAAAAGAATCTGTTTACTTTTGTTCTTTTTCTTATAAGATTTGAAGTTTTGATCATAGGATATTTACCAATTAAGAGATAATCTATATGTTGCCTTCAGTGAACCACGTCTGGAATTCTCTATTTGGCATCTGTTCACATTGTCAACTTTTGCTGTGTTTCGAGTCTTATGCATTCTGTCACTCGTATTTGTAGCTAGGCCAGTGTTATTTAAAACAAAGATTTGACCTTGTAAACAATTCCTCCAGCTTAGTCTAAAAACAAACCACTAAAACAACTCTTTTCTGTAATATTTTCTAATCCCAATCTAGACGTTACGACGAAGCTCGTTAAAACACGCACCTGGATAAAATAAAAGTTACACAATCATTCAAAAGGTAATAACAGTATGTCCGATGCCTGTCGTAGGAAAACACAACTGTTTGTTAAACACTGGTAAATGTTGGGAAAAACAATAACTCGTAGTGCATAGCGCTGAGACACAAACGATTGTAAATAGCCGGAAGTTTGCGAAATATTCCTGTTTCTTTGTAGGAAATATGAATCTATCACACAAACCAAAGCAAAGGATTTTGGTTCTTGCCGTAAGCTTGTGTCTGTTGCTGATAGAAGGAGCATGCGCTGGGCAAGGTGTGTATCTGTTTGGTTTGAGGTTAAATCGAACATAATTTACCTGCTCGAATGGTTAGCTTCTTATCGTGACTTTACTAGTAACAAAAGGGTTGTAATCAGCTTGAAGCCCGGCCGGACCATTGTACTGTGTAATAGCTCGACTTGCTCCAGTCAACTCAGAAACGTTAACGAACACCAGCTTATACCAGGGAATAACCTTCCATGGATTGATGTCCTGCGTGGGGGGAAGTGAGGACTTTCGTCTGTTCATCACTGCTGAAATTAGAGATACGGGCCGGCGTTATTTAGGTTGGGAGTAGAGTCATAGGTCAACTTAAATTGCTTAGTTGTCATGGTAACAACAATACAAAAACCAGTAGGTAGAGACCTTCTAGGTTTGATTATAAATACAAAGTTTGACCGAAGTTTAAAGTGCTGATATTGTTGTTGTTGTTTTTGATTTTTCCCGGCCATTTCCTGTTGTAACACACTTTTTCTCGACGTACAGTCTCCCAGCAGCATAGTCGCGATATTTCAAGTGTTTGATCGTTTTTCATGTTGTCCTCTTCAAGATTTTGCATCAGCGCCAAGATACGTACGAGGTCAGCAGTTTGGAAACGACTTCGTGGCCAGCCTCAAAGTCACGTGGTACCCACCTTTACACGTCAATGGAACCATAACTGGTTATGAAATAATATACGCAAAAACCGGAGTGGCGGGAGTTAACCAATCTGTAACGACCGGATCGTCAATCAATACAGTTCATATTAACGGTCTCAAGCACTACACCTATTACACCATTCTTGTCAGAGCTCTCACACGTCGAGGGAAAGGTGAATGGAGCTGGCCACTGAACATTCGGACCCACGAAGGGAGTAAGTTGATGTTAAGAATACTGAACTACCCTCCTAGTACACAGTTTGAAAAAGTCTAAACTTTTCACATCTTTCAAAAATATTGTTTGGCTGGTTAAAGTTATGTGGTAGCAGTCGGCCGAAACGCCATTTTCCAACTCAAAAATAGCTATCTCATTAAAAAAAACCCTACAAACAACAAAATCGATTGAATCATTTTCAACGAAGCATTAATGTTTTTCTGTCGTATTTCCAGCTGCGAGTGATGTATGTGAGCTCAATGAGATCTACTCACCAACATCCACTAGCTTCTTCTTAAGCTGGAATCCGCTGGCTCCCGAGTTCCACAATGGCCGCCTTCTAAATTACCTCCTCTTATATCTGCAAGTGGCTGAGTCCACCGCAAACTACAAGACAGTTCTGCTACCTCTAACAGTCAGAAACTATACGGTGACAGGCCTGAAGCCGTATACCTCGTACCACACCGGCGTTCTTGCAACCACGAAGCAGGGGTTCTACATTACCGATAAGATGTTAGCGAAAGCATCCCTCATCACAACAAAGGAAGATGGTAAGCGATGACTGCACTTTCTGACTTTTTGCGTTGCGAACGTTGATCGTATGGTGGCTATCAAGTCTTTCATTGTGTTGAAGTTTGATTGTGTCGATCACTTTTGGGAATAGATTTAGAGGGCTGTGATCATCACCATGTCTTGCACTGCTTTGAATTTTGATTGTGTTCATATCTTGTGTGATCGTCTTTGGTAACAGGTTTGACATATGCTCGTGTACTTCTTTATTGGAACTTAACAGTGATCATGAATTCATAATGGTTTTGCTTCTCAATTGATAAGCGATTGTGATGACATTTTTTCGATCCCTTCCCTCTCAGGAGGGTGGGCTGTATCGACCCCCCTAATATATTTGCTAATTAATTGTCGATTGACTTAAACTTTGCATGCACATAGAAAACTTGGTCATAATTAGTAATTGATAATTTGTTTAGCTCTAAGTGCTAATAAGTTTGCATAATTAGTTAGTTTATGCCGTGACCTTAGGTCTCTCTAAGTACAAAAGAAAGCTCTAATAAAGATAAAATATATCAAAACCACATAAAACAGATTCTAATATTTAAATTGTTATACCAATGTATTTGTATTATTGAGAATAGGATTAATGTCGAAGTTCAAAGGCTATTGCAGATTTATAAACAATTTGTATGGAAAGCCTTGATTTGACCTGTAAATTTATCGCCTTCAGGACTAAGAAGAAAGCACTTGACCAATTTGACTTTATGTCTCAAGTATTTCAGGAAAATGGTTATTGTTAAGACAAAAGGAAAAAGAATTTAAATGCAAATTACGAAAACTTTCTATTTTTGCCTCCACCTCTTCCCCTCAGAACGCGGGAACCCCCTCTTCCCCCCTCCCCCAAACTTTTTTCACGTTAAAAATTTTTAATTTTTTTTCACAGACATACGGGTATCTGGATAAAGAGTGGGTAACTTGACCCTATGGCGATCTTTAAAAAAGCATAAATGGTACAACTCCCCCCTCCACCCCCCCTTCCTGACAGAGAGTGAAGATAGAGCTTCTATCGCAGATTTCGTACTTCTCGTTTTCAAGTTTCTACACAGTCATTCACGCGACAAATTCCAAGAGTCAACCCTTAAATGCAACCATTTTGGCATGAAACCTTACCTCTTTCAAACAATCTTACCAGGAAACTCGTACACCGGCTAGGCTAACACCTACAGTATTTAATCCTTAAGTCTAGAAAATGCATAACAGGTTTTTTGGTAACTTAAACAATGTGAACAATCATGTCATTGTTTTCCCACATTTGTTAGAGGTTAAGACAATTTTTTTCGTTTTCGTTTATAAGTTTTATTAATCACAGTCAAAAAACCTGTAGAAACATATGGAATTGCTCATAAAACTAAACAGTGTGCACGGTCACGGTTTGTTCAACATAAAACAAAGCTTTTTTGTTCACTCTCTTTGTTGAGCTTCACAATCAGTTAGTTCTATCAACTATGACTAAACAAAGATAACTCAAGAACTAAAGAAGTTTCAAGTGGTCTCTTTACCTTAATCTACAGTTCCAAACCGTTCACCAGAAAACTTGGCAGCAAGATTTGCTTGTGATCGGTACGAGCTTGAAGTGTCGTGGACAGCTTTGCCGCAAGAGTACATCAACGGCAGATTGCAAGGTTACAAGATGCTTCTGTTTCAAAGAAATGCCCTGTACAAAGACACCTCAGTGACGTCAGAGACAGTGACGTCTTTCCTACCTCTTGACGAGTGTAGGAACTATACAGTTAAGGTGGCCGCTTTTACAAGTCCGGGGAATGGGCCCAACAGCACACTGAACGTGACCAGTTCGTGTCCTTGTGGTAGGTTTTGCAGACCATTGCCCGGTTGTAGTGTTTGCTCGTTATCTAACCAAAATAATTAAGAAACGCTCCGATTGGAAAGGAATTTTTCTGCTAGATAAGGTTATCCACTCTTTGTATAACCGGACCCAGGAAAGTTAGATTGTGATTTTACCAGTGGATCGCCTGAATGAATTGATAATGGAACTATTATCGACCAAATATCAAGGCCCAATAACATTCAACTTATTGACCATTGATATCAAAGAGAGTACTACCTACTCTTCATTCACTAAAAGACTTAAGTCACACCTTAACTCAAAGTATTAATTTAAACCTAATTATTGATGTACCTGATGTGGTTAGTGAGAAAACGGCGGCGTCAGAGCGATGGAGTACTGACATTTTGTCGATAAAAGCGACTTTCATAAAGAAAGTATTTGGTATATCTTGAGCGATAGTTCACAGTGGCGGGCTGGCGGGCAAATAAGTTTTTAGTGAAGGTGTTGTGTCGGAAGCGGTCAGCGATTCAGCAAGTATTTATTCGTGCGATGGTAGCAAAACAACACGGACACTGATTGCATTCAGGAACCCTTGACAATGGCCGATGCCCTTGTCCACTCAAGTTTTCTTGGGAAGACTGATTTTCCAAATAACATTACATCTTCAATTCCTATCGTTCATCCTCGCCAATAAGTTATTTTATTTTTAGATTTATTTTTATAAATATAACAAAATTAACATCAGTATACAATGGTAAACAAACTGATAACAGATGGCAATCTCAAAAAACCTCGGCTAGCACACAGTTCTCAACGTGTACACATACGTTTCGTTTTTTGCTTTTGAAATAGGTCTAATATGTGTTAAGTATTTGTTAAAACTTTAAAAGATTAAACTTTAGGGTGAATTAGGTCAAAAGAAGAATTTAGGCTAAGAATACAAGAAACGTGACATTTCGGCCAGCTATCTGACTTTCTTCAGGGGTGAACAGGTAATAGAACCAAGTATAAGAAGCAAAATAAGGTTGACAAGTGCACAACTCCCCTAAATTATCGTTGCTATTGCTTTTGTCGCGTTTATTGTTGCTGTTATATATGATTACTATTGTTATTGTTCGTCTTTTTCTTTGACTTCTTTTTTTCCTATTTCTTTTTTTTCTTTTTCTTCTTCTTCTTCTTCTTCTTCTTCTTCTTCTTCTCTTCAAATAAAAGTTTTTCTTGTTGTTCGTTGTTTTTGTTATTGATGTGGTTGTTGTTGTTGTTCTTTTACTTATTATTACTGATATTGTTATTATGGTTATTATTATTGTTTTTGTTATAAGTATTCTTATTGTTATTATTATTATTATTATTATTATTATTATTATTATTATCATTACTATTATTATTATTATTATTATTATTTTTATTACTATTATTTTTATTATTATTACTGTTGCTGTTGTTATAAAAAGTCTAATTGTTGTTATTACTTTTGTAATTATTACAGGTCCTCCCCAGCCTCTGTACTCAAGTAGCGTAGTCGTATCTAGAGAAACCACTTCAGCGAATCTCCCTTGTGAGTACCAGGGACGCCCGGAGGCTGTGGTGTCCTGGGTACGAGATGGCTTGAGCCTCTCCACAATGGAGGAGACGTTACCCGTGCCCGGGCCCAACGAGAACATTTCGCACGTTAATAAAGTGTCCAAACAACTGTCAAACGGTTCCTGGCACGTGTCATATGTACAGCAACGGGACAGCGGTTTTTACACATGCGTACTGAACAATACATTTGGCGTAGCAACCACAAGAGTTACACTAAATGTTGCTACTGGTAATGATTTTTTGTTGTTCTCGGATTGTTTTGTGTTTCCTTTTGCTCGTATTATGTTTATGTTTTGACTGGGGTTGTGTGGCGCACGAACCCGCAAGCCCTGACACTACTTTAAAGCCGAAAGCAGAAATTGTCTGTGCCCTGTTTCATTCGAAACTAAAAGAATCGTTGCTTTGTTTTCAGACGTATCTCGAAGCAATTAAAGATAACTGTAAAGTTCGCAACTTATTGGCAAAAACTGTGTGTTTCTTTTCCAGATTTTCAGGAATATTTCGTAACTTATTCCAGATCAAGCTGAGATCGTCTCAAGAGCCATTCTTGTACTGGCGCCAAATGCTCGCATAGTCAATAATTGGGAATAACTTTCCCGGCTGCTATGTTTTATTTGGCTCACGGATATACCTTTTCGGACTTTCCGATACCCAAATTCACTGTTTGCTGAAGCCAGAGTTCTTCATATCCCGAATGGATAATCTTGCGTCATAACGTAATTGAACTGAGGGGGTAAATCTAACCTCTTCTCCTGTGATTTTCCAAAAAGTTATACAGAAGACTTTGCAACTTGGCAAGAAAGCAACTTTTGCTGAATTTTTCCCACGCAAACAATGAAGTTTTAGTGAAAAAATCTCTGCTATAGCAACTGTTCATTACAAAACACATGAACTGTCTTGACCGTTGTCTCACTTAATTCATAGAAAACATGTAATTACAGGCTGAGATAGAACTTACTTAAGAATAGAAGGAAAGAAATAAAAGAAGTTTTAAAGAGAACATCCCGTTTTTTGCTTTAAACACTATTTGCATAACTAACATTGCATGAATTATAAATCTGACGTTATAAGGCATTTTTAACTGGACAGCAGATAACGCTTGTTTCGTTTTTTTGTTTTAAACATCACTGAGTTGTTTGAAAATCCTTATTGGGGTCAAAATAAGTTCCCCCCCTCCTTGTCTACTTGAGCACTAATACGATTATAAAATGTACGGTAACCTTTGAATGGCATTTATGGATTGATAACGTGTTTTGACTTTTTTCCAATTTTTCACAGGTTATGTGACTGTTAGCTTCCGAATATCACTAATAAATGAAACCTTCAACGAAGACCTGAGAAACAGTAAATCAAAACGCTTCAGAGATCTCGCCTCAAAGATCGCTACAGAGGTAAGAAATCTAAAATCTTAAATTCCTGTTTACTCTCCACTGAAGACATATTTTGAAAATTGTATTATATCCTTAGTACATGTTTAGGTAATTGACGTACATTGTCAAACGAAAACAGAGTTTGTCTAGATATTAAATCTCACATAAACCTTAGGCTAGCCTCCTTAATAGGCAAATCAATTTGGCAGCCGAAAAACTCGAGCAATTGCAAGTCCCCGAACGAGTGTTGACTTTGCCACTGTGTCTTTCACCCTCATTAGCCCATTTCAACCCTATTTACTCAACACGTCCACCCTAGTTTCCGGATAGAATTGCTTCTTAGAGTTGCCTTCAGAGGAGGCGGACCTTAGGTGAGTAAGAAGTAGAAATACCATAAATTGTCATTGACGTTTTTATGATGAGTTACTTACGTTTTACGATTTTATCACGTTCATGTTTTACAGACGTGCATAGTTGCATACACAAATATAAAACTATGTTCTCATTAGGGCTTTTTAACAATGTATTTACAAATAATGTATAAAAATATGTTTGAAAGGTGCTAAATTTTAGTTCTTATTTGTGCCTGTTTGGCTTTTTTAGCTGGTGAAGCTTTTAGGTAACTTCAGCAAAGACTTTGAGGTAAAAAAGGCAGAAGTATTGAGCTTCAAGTAAGTATTGAGTGTGCCTTTTTCAAACTTGGTACTAGTAAAGCACATTTTTTGCCGTTGATTTATTTGGTTACTAATCTTAAGTAAATCATGGAAGAGTTTTCTCTTCCTAAGTATTTTTCATTTATCCGAAGTGAAAGCCTGCAATTTTTCCAGCTTGATAACTTGAGCAAAATCTGTTGCCGGCAGACTTTCGGGGCAAACATTTTTTTAAACAAAATGACATTGGTCTAGGTTTTAAATATATTAGTTAAAGATAGAAGTAAACTAAAACAGTTTTTGGCTCTTTGAAGGATTCGAAACAAGTTAAGGTGGCTTGGGGCGTTGGCATTTTTATACTACGATGCCTGTCAAAAGAATTCAAGATGGTGTCTTTTGGACGTCGAATGGTGTCGTAAATTAAAAACTAGTTTCATGAGACAAATCTTTGATAAATAAGGTAGTAATTGGTGTCTTCCTCAGTTCCGCGTACTTGTTATTTTTTCTGTAGAAATCAATCGATATTTTTGATACTAAATATAATTACTGTACTTTAATGGAAAGCAACGCTGTCTGTTTTAACAAGCATCTGTTTTTTAGAAATGGAAGCATCGTAGCTGAAATGAAGGTCGTTGCCACCGTGGACAAACCAAGCTCTGAAAACATTGCATCGGTTGCGATGAAGAACAGAATAGCTGAAAAACTCTCCGGAAAATCGATCATCCTAGGAAACATGATACTTGGAGGGCTAGAAATTCAAGGTAGTTTAGCTATGCGTACTAAACTAATGTGCTAGTTTATTAACTTATGGCACCTCTACCCTTTAAAATCTTAAGCCTGGTTTTCACGAGCGATGTAAGGGACGGAAGCACAAGCGGAAAAGCTCTTATGTCAGTTATGTCACCGTGAAAACGGGCTTGACGCAAGCATAG
>JAOBRG010153878.1:0-18509 GCA_027574985.1 Umimayanthus nakama | reverse complement strand
GAGTTCTAAATGTTGGCAAAAACTGGTCGCTCCTGCTGTTGAGTGTACGACGGATAAAACCTAGCATCTTGTTAGCTGAGCGTAGATGTGTTCATTGAAACATATGTTAAGCTTATATTAGGCTATGGTAAGCTTATATCCAACAAATGTGAGTAGAATAGTTGTTTTGTTAAAAACCAAATACCGGATAAAATATCTCTAATTTTAATTCAGTTCTACCGATTTGGGTTTTAGGCCATTTTGAGGGAAGCTTTTTCGTGATAAAAGTGTCAGTTTAGGACAAACTGCAGGATATGTGCACCCCCCTGTCATCAGCGCAAGCTATCGAGGAGATAATGGAACTTAGAACCGTGAGTAAAGAGCCAATCAGACTAACAGAAATTTAATATCCAGTGTTTAAATTTATAATTGTTACTGATACTCGGGCCGTGAGGTGTATTGTGTTGCGGTGTTTGTCAGTTAAGTTGAGCAACGAAAGAGACAAAGAGCAATTCATTGTGGTCATGCTACTGAGTTCAGTTTTGGATGATTTATTGGTTGGCAAAATCCCTAAAATTATAATGATTGATCTTTGCTTTGCGCATGTGAAACTGGATGTCACAGTGGATCTTTGCTTGTCTACCCTATAGCCTTCTGCTCCTATTCCAACTGAATGCGCCGCCAAACGCGTGGAGCAATACAACAACCTCCATTCAAGTGGCTGCCTAGCAGATCATACTTCAAACCTGACCTACAGACACCTCCAATCAAAAGAAATCTTTAAATAATCCTCTTTCTTCCCTCGACTATACCAGAATGAAACTCGCTTCCCTTAAATTTGCGAAGTTTTACCTCAATTCAGTCTTGTAAATCTGGCTTTTCGCTTTTGCACGTTTCCAAGATTATCAACTCCAATACCGCAGTAATCATACATCTACCTGTATTGATATATCCCGTCTACAATCGTCATGTTAGATTCAGTCAAACAGGTTTTAAACGGGTTTCAAGGAATAGTGCGCCTATAACTGGCAAAAGTTATAGCTAAGGCCCATGCAAACGAATGCAGCAAGCCACAACATTGTTGCGCATTGTTGTTGGTTTTTGGCCAACAATGTTGCGTCCGTTTGCACGGGCATAAAAGTTTGACCGGTTTCAAACTGTACGCAACAAGTGCCATCAAGTGCCAACATTTTTGTGGTTTTATGCAATCGGACGCAACATGTTGGACCTAACAATGTTGCGTGTTGTTGAACAACAACGTTGAGCGTCCGGTTTGCATGGGCCATTATACTCGATGCCCAAGCACCAGAAACGAATCCGATTCAAAACCTTTTGAATATTGTAGTTTGTTTCTGTCACGACTTTGTCAGACGCTCGCGCACAATCAGTAGGCAAAAAATCACTTTTTTGCAGAGCCTACCGTTTGAATAGGTTAAGAAGGTGAAACATAAATTTTGTTTGCCAAACTATTAAAAATGGTGCGAATTTGGTTAGCTTTAATTGGATTTCCTATTAACAACATGTTTTCGTAATGGTGCGTTTAGTCTAGTTGAGAGCTTCGGCTGATTGCCTCACATACCGGTTTTTACAAAGAAAAGGGTTTTCGTACTGCATTGTAACAGAATGGAAATTTTTCTCTTTCTAATAATACAGTTTTTAAAAAAAAATGTGTTTCGCGAATACATAATTTGGCAATACTCTGTTTTATTATATGGCTGAATGGTTTCGCGTGCACTGTGATTGGTCAACTCTAGTTTCGTAAGGTAGCCGTACGGACCGCTAGCTCTAGGTCACCTGTTCAAAACCAGAATAACAAACAAAGCCATATAAAAAACATTTTATTAGTCGCGTTTGCTCAGTCCGTACGGCAAGTTATAGATTCTCGTTTTTACCTTCCTTGTTTTCAAGGCCCTCACGCTTCGCGCTTGGGCCATAAAAGGAAGGAAAAAACTCGGTTCATATCTTGCCGTACGGACCTTGCACTCGGCTAAAAAGAGGTATTTATCCATCTATTTAGTAAATTAAGTAGCACCTATTGTCAATAGCTTATTTAGAACCCTCACGTTTGTCCAAAAGATATAATATAGTATACTACTTAAATATAAACGTCATTCCTAGTTTATAATCGTATAGGAATGATAAGAATGATGATGGTGATGCTGATAATATGTTAACTTCTGCCAAAATTCTTGCTTAGTGTACTGGAAGAAAATCAACGACAATGCAAAGTCTTCTGAATGGATTAAAAATGCTAGTAACATTATAAATAGCCTGGCTAATCGGGACTCCAACTATTTCCCCCGATTCAGATTTATCTGATCTTTAATCTTGTTAGGAACAAACATTGGTCTTGCTCCTATAATGGAGGACTTGGCGTCTAGAAGCGACTCGCTTGATCTCGTGTTTTCTTCAACTGTCTGTCCAGTAAATGGCTGCATGGCTGCAAGTGCCGCCATAAGATTTGGTTTTTTGAGGTTAATTGCGTCAGTCTTGATTTTGGCGTCATGAAAACTCACATCCGGGGCTTTTCCACTTTTGGTGGTGCTGTTGCTGGTCGCATTTGACGGCGTAGCGGAGGTGACGTTCTGTGGCGCACTCAGTTTAACAGATGTGAGTGACTTTCTTACTCCAGACGTTGTGCTGTCTGATGGATTGAGCGACTTTTTCCAGCCTAAAGGATAGCGGTGCCGCTGTCTATACTTATACAGCCACGTTTGGAGTGGGGAAAAGTATTCTATAATGGCATCTGCTTTCAGCTCTCGTTGTCCCGTCAGTTCATGAAGGATTTGGGGCCAAGGTCTGCTTCTACCGGCCTCGAGCATTTTCCTTTAAGATAAATTCACAGTTTCAAATGATGCAATAATCAACGAAGATTTTTCTTACACTCAATATTTTCACCTGGTATTGCTACAGATCCAGTTTAGATTAAGGGTGCGCTCGATTGACCCTATTCCATCTATTCCGGAATAAGAATAAAATTTCAAAAATTCTCTCTCGTTTCGCAGAACAATCAATTATCTAGTTAAAAGTAATGAATGGGGCGACAGACTACTCCGCCCGTTGCGTTTTTCTTCCAACTTTGCAGGAATTGTTGCAAATAAGATTGGACAAAGTTTTTATTCTGCTTATTCATATTCCGGAATAGAGTCAATCGAACACGCCCTAATACAAGTTGTGCGATTTTGTTGATTTTTGTGATGTCTCGTTAGTTTTCATGCTGATGCAGACGTCGAAAGCTTGGGTTGGTCCGGGACGGTGTTGCCATTAGGAGTATCGGCTCACCCCTCCCTTCTCACCCAAATTTCTCTTCATACTAAACATTATACTAAACACGTACTCTTTTATTGGGATCCATTTCTGATTCATACCAAAACATGATGTGAATGGACATGTGACATAGCTGCTCTCAGTCTCTGTACTAAGAGAACTTTTATTTGCCGGTAACTGAAATATTTTACGAAAACAATTGAAAATGTTTCTTTTCAGATTTTGCAATGATTGTTTTGAAGTTATTGTAAACAACTATTAAATGATTAACTATGTATTTTTAATTAATGTTTAAATTTGTTAATATTAAAGTCTTACAATACCGTATATACTCGAATAAGTGCCAACCCTTTAGCCAAAAACGTTATTAAGTGTTTAGCCTCGAGAAAGCGCCCCCTTCCGCCTACCCTTTACAAAATCGTAAATATTCGGTATATAGTTAGAGCAGCTTGTTTTCTTTTTTGTTTTGTTTTAAGCGCTTACCCTAGGAATTCAAAATTAAATTAACACCCTGCAGGGCGCTTATTAAAACAAATACGGTACTTAAACTTTGTAAGTTAATCACTTTCTATGGTTAGCGGAATTTAGTGCCATATCAACATAGTTTGTTACTACCACTGCTACTACTACTACTACTACCACTACTACTACTACTACTACTACTACTATTACTATTACTACTCAGTACTACTACTACTACTACTACTATTACTATTACTACTCAGTACTACTACTACTACTACTACTACAATTTCTACTACTACTACTACTACTACTTCTACTATTTCTACTACTATTACTACTACTACTACTACTACAATTTCTACTACTTCTACTACTACTACAATTTCTACTACTACTGCTGCTACTATTACTACTACTACTACTACTACTACTACTACTACTACTACTACTACTACTTCTATCTTTGCTATCATTGTTTTATTTATCAGTGTGTTATTTTTGTTATTATTATTTGTTACTGGCCTTTGTATTGATAAATCATATCATTTGTTAACATTGACAGAGGACAAGCAGTATCAGCAGAATCCGAAATCGACTGCGAAAATGTTTAAACAACGAACTGCCTTCCATTGTAACCCTGAAGTATTACCAAAAGGTTTCTTACTTAAACTTGGCTCCAGCCTTCTCGCATTTGTAGATAGAGCACTCGTGGAGGGGTCCCGAACGTTTAGCGATCTGACAAAGGGCTCTGTGGAGCTGGAACTGAAGGATGTAGCTCACGAAGTAACTAAAACAAGAAATGAATTAAGACCCATTTATACGAGCACTTTTTCCGTGAGATGTTTTTTGCTCATGCAGATGGAGAATAGTAAAAACAACTTTCCCTGTCAAGTCAGAAGTTTGTTCGTGCAGACGGACGATAAGTTAGTGCCCAGTATCTTGCAAGATGACACACAAAATTGCGTCCACAAAGTTGACATAAAACTGGGACTAACTTTTCGTATTAAAGTACTCCACTGACTGCAAGGCATTGCGGGCGCGACCGAAAACTTGCCCGTACACGAACAAGGAAAACTTGTCAAGGAAAAATTGTGAAGGAAAACTTGTTGATCATCTACACGAGCAACAAGTAAACTTGTGAAGTAAAAATTTCCGAGTTTGTTAAAATGATCTTCCTGTTATGGCATGTGTGCACCGGTACGATCAAAAAAGGAATTCTTTACCTTTCAAACCATTATCAGTGCCCAACTCTGCCGCTAAAAGCACTTGTGGGGGTTCAATAACTCTGGTCTTGACCTACCTCATGTAGGGCGAGTTGGCTCCGATGTGGTATTTAGCCCCCGGATCAAAGTCGTCCTCGGATCGAGGTATCGGAGGTGTAACTCCTTGATAAAAAGTACGCAATCTCCACCAGGCGCTGTTATAATCAGAAGGGCGAATTGAGCCTGCGAACACTTGCCAGCGCCATCTGTCCACAAGATACGTGAAGGGAAGACCAGCTACGCGTCTCAGTGCTTGCTTCATGAGGAAGTTAATGGTAGCCTCTGCAAGAGGTACCCGCACGTGGCTTAATATATCAATAATAATAGCAATAATAAAGACCATAATAGTAATAAAAACAATAATAGTAGTAATAACAACAATAATAACTATAACAATAAAAATAATAAAAATATAAATAAAATAATAATAACAATAATAATAATTATAATTAGTAGTAGTAGTAGTAGTAGTAGTAGTAATATGTAGTAGTAGTGGTGGTAGTAGTAGTAGTAGTAGTAGTAGTAGTAGTAGTAGTAGTAGTAGTAGTAGCTGTAGTAGTAGTAGTAGTAGTAGTAGTAGTAGTAGTAGCAGCATATACAAACTCGGTGACGTTGGTATTTCAAGCAATCTGATTGGTTCGCTATCTTTGACTAATGGACGTTGTCCACCTCCCGGGAGGTGAATAACGAAACAGTGGCCAGCGTCAACTCTCGTTTTGCCGAAGTGACCGAGATCGACGCCTTGCAAATGCAAGTTATTACATTTCCTAACGATACAAAGAAGGCTACGAAATGAAAGTTTTCAGAGATGAAATACGTTTTAGCACACAATTCAAACAATTTGTTCAAATGTCGAGTGTCTTCTGTCCTGATCACCAAGCTTCGCTGATGCTTCTTTCCTTGAACATCAACTGCCCTTCCACGGCTCCATTACTGAAAGCCCCATCCAAGTCATCTCAACTTCCACTGAACAAAGTGTTTCGATTCAAGAAAACTTAATTCTCTGTATCTCTCTTTAAAATGGTTGTGTTTCCAAACACTCCAACAGCAAACATATGGCATAACTTTCCGGAGGAAACTTCACAAACTGTTTATTCAATTTCTATTTCAAATAAACTGCAACTGCCTTCATCGAACTACTTCAAGGTATTAATAACTTTTAAAGCAACAGTTTTGTCGTGTCTGCTTTAATAGACATTGTTGAGGATCGCCAATTTATATAAAATTCTTCAAAGCTCGTTTGCAGGGCCGTCATCTTTGTGCTAACTGTAAGTTCTGTGCATAAATTGAGCGTGGAAATGAGGCAGCCAACGGTGCAGTAAGCGCACGCCTATTACTGTTGATACGTTGATAGAAATTAAAAATGATAAAACTAGAAATCTTGCTTACTTTTCTTGAATGTGTTGTGTTGCCACCGAGTTTGTATATGCTAATACAATTGTTCTCTTCAATCTCGTTAAACAGTGGCTTTTAAAATATTAACCTCCATGCTTCGCATGTCGCCACTACTCACCTCGATTTCAGAGAATAACTGTTAACTATTATTATTTATTTATATTATTATTATTATTACTATTATTATTATTATTATGTCATCTCTAAAAATGCCTTATTATTTCTCTGAAATTGTTGGACATATCTCAAGCTTTCAGTAAGCACTACTTGTACATTGCCATATTGAGTTACGGACCTGTTTTATTTAAACTTGTGAACTTTAATGATTCTATGTTGTGCCATTGAAAAAAATTTAAACGGGAACGTCATTTGAAATTCCTCTGTACCATTATCCCCAATTTCAAATGGTATACTGTCAATTTCAGCTCCCTTCACTCTCTCTTACAGTAAACAATGATTTTACCTTCACTTTCTTCCACAGTGTACAGCAGACCTACAGACTTGAGATGTTGGGGGTTCTCCACGGATAGAGAAATTGTGTCTCCGATAGCCTCGTGGAAACCTGGGTTGGCACCCGCTCGGTAGGCGTACGGGAGCCCCTTGTATGCGAGGTCGTACACTAAATGGCCCATCTCATGGTGAATCACTATCAAGTCATCTTGGTTGATCTTGGTACACATTTTGATTCTGTTTAAAGTAAAAAAGACAAACCGAGGTCTATTTTGTTAGACTCTAAACTTACAATTCTGTTCTCAGTTATAGTTATATACAGTTAAACTATTACAGTTTAATTTTCGTTGGAAGCAAATTATTTTGTAAAAGAGATAAGAGTTTCATTGAGGGAATTGAAAAGCTTAGAACAAGGGACTGTTTTATAAACTTTCTCTATTTAAGTTTTAGCAGAAAGAGTGTAACATTTCTCACTCATTTAACTGTAACTGTGAATTATTTTAACAAAAACAAATGTATTCATAAATTGTTCTAAAGCTTTAAAGTTATCTCCGTTGATAGATAAGTTGTGCCGTTTGTAAGTTACAATTATTATAGATTTAAACAAAGTGAATGAACCAATCAATCATATTAATCAGTCAATCGATTAATCAATCAATCAATCAGCCAATCAATCAAAGAAACAAACCAACCAACCAATCAATCTATCTATCAAATGGGTTTGATCAACAAATTTGATACGGTATGTTTTTCGACTGTGGGATATGATGCTTAGCTGTCTGCTCCGACGAAGGGCTAACGCTCGAAACGTCAGCTAAACACTATATCCCACAGGCGAAAAACATATCATATCAACTTTTGTTGATCAAACCCATTTGTTCAGCGTACTCGCCCACGCAGAAAAAATAGTTCTTTTTTCAAAACTATTTTTCCAATGTTTATCTATCTATCTATCTATCTATCTATCTGTCTATCTTTCTATCTACCAGCCAATCAATCAAATTGAGTTTTATCAAGTACGGCATCATGAAACTTAAAAAAAAGTGGTGCAGTCACAAAGTCACTTACCTAACGTCAGCCATGTCGATGTCCCAGGCGGACGGGTGGCATACTGCCTCGCGTTTGTTAGGTTTTACGAGCATCGACAGGTTCCAGAAAGAATTGGGCATTGGATCAAGCCCGATGGAGACATAAAATGACTGAGCAAGCTTGAACATATTTTCTACCGTGTACTGTTGTTTGATCAAATTAGGAGTGACATCTAGGGGTGGTACCTTGCGAAAGGGCTTGACAATATCGAAAATTTCGACCCAATCTTGGGCCCACATATTACCAAGTAGATGTGCTTGCAATGGACCTTCCTTGGAAACTTGAGAATACTTCTGGTTTAATTTATACCTGTAAAATATTAACCAAATACAAATGGATTTAAAAAAACTATAACTACACTATCCTGAAACCAAGAGAGCATAAAGCCAAGAGAGGGAATTCACCAAACTAACCTTGAACTAAGAGCATACAAAAGCTAAGGGAGCTCACCATGCTAACCTTAAACCAATAAAGTACGAAACTAAGTCAATTCTTCACTCTATCCTTATATCAATAGAATGTGAACTATTAGATCTAGAAACTCGTCATAAAAGCCTTTTATAAACAAAGACGTCTGGAATATGAAACTAAGACAGAGATCGTGGAGCTACTTTGACAGTGAGAGGGGGCTTGTGACTAGTGACTCAAAGTAGTGGGAGGGGGTGGCTGCATGAAAATACTTTTTCTCTTTAGTTTTAAAATACTGAGGGGTTAAAATTTCCCCAAATCCAGCCTCTCCCGCTCCGCGGGCCTGAAAAGAAAGACGTTCTACATATCAGCCCTTAATGAAAACAGTTAATCCGAATTATGAAAGTCAGTCTTTACAATTTGACAGTTTCAAATTTTCTAGAAAACGATAGCGTATTTTCTCACTAGATTTGGTAAAAGCTTTAAACTTTAAGTAGTTTCGCGAGAAACCTAGAATAGTTTCCGTTCTGTGCTGCTCATCCGGTTTGGTTATACAAAAAGATCACTAACAGGTTAAGGGCTTAAATAGAGGAAGGGATGTTCTCCATAGAACATGCAAATGTTTTATTAGTTTAGCGGCCAAGCCAGAACCTAAATTGGGACTAGAGAAATTGTTAAAGAAGTGTATTTTAGTGGCTTATCTGCCAAGCAGCCATATCGCTATTAATTATATGGTCAGCTAGGTGTATCAAGTGATATCGTTATAACTGTTTTGTGTTCATTGTATCGTTACACATCGTATTACACCAGCAAGGATGTAGCTCTGTTGTATCTTAGGTTGTATCTCATTTTGATCGTACTACAAAGCAGCTCTTTTTTATTTGTTTTTTGTGAACAGTTAAAGGAGAGACTAGGAGACAGAAAAGAGGAAACTTGGAATGAAGTGGACAGATATTAGTAGACAAGCCTAAAGTTGATTGATGGCCTATGCTCCTCATACATGCAGATAAGTTCATAAGGCATAAGCAGTAAGCAAGTGAGTAAGTAAGTAATTGTTACAGTAAAAAAGTAAGTGAGTAAATAAGTAAGTAAGTAAGTAAGTTCTTAGTGATATCACTTTAAAGAGAAGCCATCTCAGTGCTGTTACGTCCAATCAATCGCGCCGTTTCGATCGCTTGCATACCTGGTATTGAGGGCCCAAACGCTAGGCTTGCACGTGACCGAAACAGTATGATCTGTGTAGGAGTCAACGCAAGAATTTCCAGCATGGTATAATAATTCATTGTATTGCATTGTATTAGGTTTTGGTGGGAAGAGGGAGTGTAATCCAGGTATTCCCGGCCTACTTATCTCTAACTTACTAAAAGCAAAAACGAGCTGTCCTTACCTAACATAAGCATGCAACTCTTGGTACAGCGGTTTCACCGACTCCCACAAGTGGCTTAACATGTCTGGCAAATCGAGCCCCATTTCATATTCAGACCTCCAGTAGTTACCATAATCACCCCATTTGTGTTCTCTGGCCCCGACATTGATAAGTTTGACAAACTTTTCGTACAAAGGTTTCATTGGTCGACCAACTGCGTCACGCCATCCTTGCCACACATGGAGCAACGTATTGTAGTCACGTGATTTGGCCATAATGCCATAGAGATCTGGATCGAGTTCCAGATACCTACACTTATTCGTGACTTGATTTGGGATGCAAACTCTTCCTTTGCTATACAGAGCTGTCATATTACCAAGCAGTTCGTCAATTTCCTTCTGCTCTTTCAACGAACTCGGCGAAGCGCTTTTTCCTATCAACATTATTTGTCGCGAAATGTCGTGAGGCAAATCGGGGCTTGAAAGCTTACTCGCATTGTAGCTTGCTTGGCGGAAGAAGTCGCCGAATTCCAGTGCACTCTGAACAGAATTTTCAAGATTTTTGCGCGTCAGGTTAGTTTGATAAATCCATTCCGCCTGGTTGCTTTTCCTAGAAAGTTCCCTTGATTCTTCTTCAAATCGTTTGAGGAATTTGGCGGCAAGAGCGGAAACATCTTTAGCTTTTCCAATATTTACACGTCCAGCCACAACCATGGTTTTTAAACCAAAACTGAGAATAACAGCAAAAATAAAAGCGAAACATAGTAGGCGGCCAATTAAATACATCATGACGGATCACATGAGGGGGCTTTAGCCATTTTATAACCCACTGTAAATAGAACTTTATGATGGTAGAAAAGCACCGTTTCGCTACCCCACAATAACGGGTACCTGTAAAATGACGCCAGACTTAATCCTTGCGCTTTTGTTATGTATTCATTGTTTTCTCTTAGTTGTTGTTACCACTGCATGAGTGGGCTTTAGCTCCGTGTCACTCCCCTCACATTTAGGGCAAAAATATATAAAAAAAATGACTGTACAGTCAACGTGCGCCCTTCAGACTTCGCTCGTTCCATTCATAATCAGGGTTGCAAGGCGCGTGAGGTTAAGGATCATTAAAACATGTATTATTTCCAATAAGTTGTCTATTGGCGCCACTCCGCTTGCATGTAGCAGGTAGTGTTGACTTTCTGTAATACACTCAGCACTGATTTAATTTAATTAATTTCTATGCGAAAAGAAATTAGAAGCATATCTATGACAAAAGAATTGGTATTTAAAACTGCTGTCTTTCTTAAATTTCAAGCTTCAATATCGACATATTAAAACTTACTGTTTTACCTCCTTTTTTGTAAAGACGAAAGTTATCGGCAAATGTTGATCAAGAGATTACTTGACGGATTTGTAACAACGGTTTGCTCTGTTTTGTTGTTTGATCAATTTAAAATGTAAGTTTAAAAGTTTGTTTTTGAGATCCACGCGGGCCGTCAATCACGACACACGTTTAGTAAATCGGAAAATTAAGGAAAAGTTCTACTTCCATCCACACATTTATAAACACGAAATCCTCAAACTTTTTACACTTTATTTGTTGGAATCCAATGCGTAAATGAATGACAACAACTACACTTTTCGCCTTATCGCAAATGGAACCAGTATGTTTTGTCTGGTATTTTGCTCTCAACTTTTGTTACTATATACACATCTATATATATCAACCAATTGTATCTACATTTTAACATATGTGCATAGCTTACATATTTATATTCGGTTTGTACGGAAATTACAAAGCACTCTGTGTCGACAACTCAAACGGATTCTGGATTAATATTGAGGTTGACTGAACCTGTTTGCAATTGAGCGGTAGTAAATACATATAAATACAAAAACATAGTAATTACACATAAGTGGCAGGAAATACAATAGTTTGACACTAACACCAACAAGACTCATAATCAACCATAAAAGCGGTCGTCAGAAACGGCTCTAGCATCACAACGTATATCGGGATTTAACCTCAAGTTCAATATTTAGCCTAGCACCAACAGTCGCAGTTATTTATTTGGCATGAAGCTGGTACTAATCTAAACATGAAAAACATTACCAATCAATGTGTAAGCAGATTAACTACATGTTTGTCTTACATTTGTTGTATTAACTACTCTATGAACTACTCACAAAAGTCTGGGGGCGGGGGGCGTAGCAGATGTGAGGTTTTTAGATTTTTTGTATACCTTCTATTCAAAATCCTTACCAGGAGGTAAATTAAATTTATCAGTTTTAAATAACTACTGACCATATTAGTCAAATACTGGCCGATCCTCGGGCTGGCAAGATACGATTCAACATTTAAACTGATTAATACATAAAGAGAAATAATTGTAAATAATGTTCATAATAGTTCTAATAAATCCATAGTTTATATATAATGTTCTTGAAAACTTTCATACAGGGAATCTCTATTTAACATAATTTTACATTTACTCTACCTCCTTTGCCTCGTGAGGCATGATCAACGTGCTGAGTTGAGTCAATAGAAATACGACTCTGCCAAACATTAATCTTTAACTATCAAGCCGCATGATGAGGTTTTCATAAAAAGCTCCGGCTGCCGCTTTTGTCTGCTCGAGTAGATCTACTTGGGTGGATCTCATGCTTTCTGTTTTCAAATGGATCATTCTCGATCATCTCAATGGCTTCTACGATCGTGTCCAAACTGTTCACTGCTGAACTCGGAAAGTGTTGCTGGCGCGTATCACGACCTCGCGACTTGTTGGTTTTGGGTTGATGCGGTTGAGGCCTGTTCATAGTCGATTGGAAAGGAGCGACCCTACCGACCACAGCCGTGGGTGACTGCAAACTCGCCTGGGGTTTCCATGGATATGGAGCAATTCTTTTATAGTTTGCCAAAGCAGGCAACGCTTTCTGGGAGTTAGGATGAGAAGGCGGAAGTGCGAGTCCTGGCGTGAAGGAGGCAGGAAATGAGTAATCAATGAGTGGCATAGTAAAAGTGGTATCACCACTGAAACGGTGCACGGGTTTCAGACTTCGCGAAATCTTCTGCTTTTTCTCAGAGAAATTTCGTGGCAAGTTTGGACAATAGTTTTCGTTCAGGGAAAAATGACTCAGACTTGTCAAGGCTCTTCGGTTTTGTTTATCGTTATAAGCAGTGTTCGTATCTTCTTTCTGTTTCTTGGAAACAAAGTCGTACCTATCAAAAGAGCTTTCAGACGCCATCATTGTTTCTTGTGTCATTTTCGAAACCACCACGTTCTCTTTCAGTTCGTCTTCATCGTGCGCGGACTGCATTTTCACTGGTGAATTGTTGGCTCCAGTCTCAATCGGGGTGCTCAGGGCATCCACACGTCGTTTAAGATCTTGATTCTCCATTTTGATCTGAACCACAGTGCGTTGCAGAAGCCTGATGTGCTGAACAGCTTGTTGGAGGACTGCTGACTTGCTGAGCTTTCTGTCTGGAGGAGGAAGCAATTTCTTCAGGTTGTCGAATCCATTATTGATTTTTTCCATTCGTTTTCTTTCAATTAGGTTGGCATTAACTCGCTTGATTACATCTGCTTCGCTTCGAAAGGAAAACCTGACAATTCAACAAAAGCAAACATAAGACAAGTTAGAGAAGATTCAGACGAATACTAGTTGCACTCACTAGCACCGCAGCACCATATCATGTTTTTCCTTACACTATAAATCGTTTATCTTCCATTTTTTTTCTCCTTTTATTATTAGAGTTTACCCGCACTCGCTGACCACCATTGCCATATTAGTTTAATCCTAAAGGCAATTATCCCAATTAAAGATAAAGAAAAGATTAAAGAATGGATACAAATACACCTCGGGCACACCTTAAAGCTGAGCACGTAGGTCGTTTTATAAAAATACATGCACAGCTTTTAACAAGCCATTAGCTTGCATTATACAAATAAGCCTTAGCTAGCCTTATCAATAACTCCAATTACAACAAGAGAACAAAAGCAGTGTGGCTTTAGCGTAGAAATGAAAAGCCTGTGTGTAACGTTGCTTATCAGATAAAAAGGTGCATTGGCTGAATTCATGATGATAGATTTACTGTATTTAGAGTAGAGGCAGGCAATGTCAGTGGAAATAAGATCAACAAGTTGCAGAAAAACTTGTAATATCTTAGGTGGTCTGGTAAGGTAAAACAAGACTAACTACGTCTCTGGCAATCCCCAAACTTGTTCAGTTATTTGCCATCCTGTAAAGCCAAACAGAACAATATAGCGCAAAGATCGTATTTTACTGAGAATCAAATTTGAGTTCAGTGTTAGATCTTTTTTGGGGGGAAAATGCAAACTTTGTGGAGCAGTCGTAGTAGTTAAACAGGCTCAAAGCATGCAATCACACTTTTACAGATGCATGCCTACCTGTAGAACAGCGAAATAGGCGCGCGAGTGCTTCTACACACATTTTTTATAAGAACAATTTATAAGAGCAATGAGACTCAAATTTGTCCAAAAATTAAGAACAAGCTTAGAGCAATTGAGGCTCGGCTTCAGATTCAAAAGTTACTGAAAAGTTTTATTGAAAAACACAACACATCACGTCATTACCTGAAGCGTTTCCTTGTAGCTTTTTTCTGCAGCTAGGTAGGCCCGTTTCAAAAGGCGCATTTCTCATGCGCCGAATACAATGCAAATCACTATCATTGTATTCGGCGCATGAGAAATGCGACGTTCGAAAGGGACCTTAGAAACACTGAGTGAGCAGAGAAGAAAATTGAAACTAAGCCGCACGTGTTTTACGAACTTAACTAAAACTTTTATGACAGTGCTGAAGTGTATAATTGACATGATAAAAAAAAAACAATTAAAGAGCTATTGAGGCTGAAATTGTGCAACGAACAACGAGGCTCGGCCAAAACTTACTAGTCTTAAAAAAAGCGTGTAAATACAACTTATGATGCTAAGTGTGATCAGCGATTTTAACTGTCTACCTTATCAATACTTTTTGGCATAATTAAATAAACCAATGAAAGAGTAGACACAATCAAATTTCCTCGTAACTCTATTCTATCAAAGTGCAGACGCTTTCCACTCATAAGCTCACACTAAATGGTCATATTGGTCTTTCAACTGAAACACTTTTGGCCGTTTTAGAAGTGCAACTAAGAATAAGTGACGCGTTTCAAAAATTAAAAGCCGGTTGTGCAAATGCACTTGAAAAAAACGCTGAATATTCCAATATTTTGATCATGCTCAGTTAAAACCGTTTTACTGAAAATTGACTCGAGTTGTTAATTCTCCTTCTGAAGCAAACTTATTAGCTGGTATTTAAAATTATGAGTCTCGCTTTTGAAATTCTTCATATTTTGGTTTGATTTGTTGTTCACAAATTAAAAATGGTTTCAAAATTCCCTTTTTTGAAAACTAATTGAAAGTTGGGTTAATACTTCGTGTGTCTGAAGTCACGAGTAGTGCAATTGAAGTATTGAATTTCACGTCAGTAGAAATTCTTCATATTTCATTTGCTTTGTTGTTCACAAATTCAAAACGGTTTCAAAGCTCCCTTTTTTGAAGTAAACGAAAATTTCCACTCTTTCAATTCAAAACTTCTATGGAAAAAGTGCGAGTAACGGCCAAGTTTTTGTTGTGTAAGTTCTTTTGACTTTTCAACTGTAAAAATGGAATCCTCTATGAAGGTACAATCAAAATTTCTGAAAAATGGTGTTGAATCCTTTGTGAACAAGGTAAACATTTAATCGACCAGCTCGGCTTTTGCCGATACTTAGAAATGACTTAAGAGTTGGGCGTGCTTCCCGAGATGTGAATAACAATAGGAGCATGCACGGACCGCCTTGCCGATTAATATCTTAAAGGTATCTACGAGCAATGAGTAGAAAACACCCGTTTGCTATCGTTCCTACAGCTGAATTCTTTGTTCAGGGACTTGAACCTTCTTTCATTTTACGAAATGAAGATTACGCGTTTCTCTAACAAAGTACTAAGGAAACGAGAACTACACCACAAAGGTAAACTAAACAATTTGCTGCAAAGCTAAATTCCAACTTCTCAGTTAGTGAAAACCAGAAGAGCTAAACGTATTGCTATACCAGAAGGCGAAATACTAACCTTTTTTCGCGACTAAATGGCGGCATTCTTGATCTATAATCCTTGAAATCGGCTTTCTTGGTTTTCCAGGATCCGTCCAAACGTAAGTTGAACTTGGCGAAACCGGCGAACTTTGACAGCTTCGTTGCAACTATACGAGAACTTGTCTTATAAGTGTAATGTACACTAAGTGCAAAGAAATTTTTTACACTCTTTCTTGAACAGATGACAGGAATGAAATCTCTTGGGAAACAAAACAAATAACGACAACGCACTAACTTGCAAGGTATAACTGTTCAGATTGCGTTACCCCAATTAACAGCTGTGAATTTAAGCAAAAACGTGATGTTAAATAATTTTCATACACCCTCTGTCACTAGGGATATCTTTAATTTCTGCAGTTATCTGTCGCTAGTGAACTATTCAAAAATGAACAAAGATTGTAAAAGTCGTGTTACTGAATGATCCGCGAGACTGCTCTTTATTGGTATATCGAGTAGTGGAACCACGTGAAACTGCACATAGCTGAAATCGCTTGAAAACTGACCTTAGAAGTTTTAAACGTTAACGGAAACTTTTGAATTTCCTTTATTTAAACTGTTACTGAATAACATGTCCTTCAATTAACAAATTTGAGATCAAAGAAATCATCACATGCAGAAGTCACGCCTGGAGGTTTTCGTTATTTGTATTGTAATGAGGTCAGGCGCTACTGAAAAACGAAAAAAGCGAGCGCTGCAGTGACAGAATTCGATAAAGTGCATGACCAGCTTTGGTATTCTTTAAAGAGAGATTTTATTCATTCATAGACGACCAAACTGGTCAGTATGCAGTATCTACAAAAACACTAGATCAGTGTTTATAACACAAACCAGTTCGAAAACTTACCATGGGCGGCTACGATCTTTTATCCACCCAAGCGAATTCTGTGCGACATTAAGTTGAACATGACTGTTCAAACTCAAAGAACTTTGGTAGCCTTTTAATATTTCACTTGTCCCTTACTCCTTTACCCCCGACTCAGGGTCAACCTTCTAGTTTTTAATTGCTCTAAAAACAGGCTTGTACCGGATTACCCAGGTGCGAAGCTTTTTGCCCGGCGTCGTATCAGTATACTAATATCGAATTTTTATAAACATGAAGATCTCGATCCAATTCCGTCCGGTTTCGCAACTTCATCATGAAAGTTAAAAACTTGCAGTTTCAGTGGTGGCCAATTCATATATGGCGACGCGAATTGTCTATCAGTTTTTTAAAAAATCACTGAGCTAGGCGTAGATAAAAAAATCCCGAAAAATCGCCTAAAAATCTATCCGGATAATCCCGCCAAAAGTTTTATAAATCTCTATTTTTTCCCTAAAAATCTCACAAATCCCTCTAAAAATCTCAAAAAAATTTCAGTCGTTGTTGACGAATATCTCACGATCAACACGTTTTCAGGTTTTAGAAGTTACTCTTTAATCAAGTCCGACAACATTATAAACCTGTGAAAGACAGTCAGTACAAAAAACAGGGATTAACTTACAACTACAAAATACTTCCTTCAAGAAAGGACGCACCCAGAGTCCGAGCTCTCGCTTGGGATTGGCCTCGGCTAAGGCAGCAATGTTTTTTGCTAGTTACATGTGAAAGAACTGTGGGAATTATTACTCATTGAGAAACCGCTGAACTGATATTTACATACAGGGACAACACAGATAAATCGGATAAAATGTACACCTGACGATATAAACTAGTTATTTAATGATTGCATAAACTTATTAATATCAAAATTATTCGTCCAAAGTAGTTTAACATTGATAACAATTACCTGTATGGCGGCAATTTGTTCATCGATAAGAATCTTGCCAAAAGTGTTTTTTTTTAAAAATACCATTGTTGCTAAAAAATATTTTTCATTTCTAAATATCTCAAAATCTTCTAAAAATCCTTTTAAGGTCTAAAAATCCCCCCCAAAATCCGGATTTTTTTTATCTAGGCCTACACTGAGCAGTCCTTATAGCCCAGTTTATGAAACTTAATTAGTCTACATCCCTATAATGAACGACAAACCAGTTTGGCAAACACAAGGAATGGAGACAAACATAAGGAATTGGAAAACCTTTCAGGAATCTTCTAAAACTGCTTTATTAACCATATGTATATTACACTTCATGTGTATTTTGGCTTGACTATGGCTGGGCATACAAGTGATGTAAAATATTTACAGGATCTTTTACAAAATCGGTTTCTTGTTGTAAAAGGATCAGCATACTGTATAACAACTATATAAAGTACTTGTTTGACTATCGCACTGATCTCGTTCCAATTCGAAAGAGAAAAAGGGAGTGGGATAAATGGAAGCTCCCACTACCTTTCGAACTGCGTGAACTATGGTGATACTGTCTTTTATCATGCATTGTACTTAACCTTAGGTAATTGAAGGTATGGTTAACGTTCTTACTATTAAGACTTTTCCATCAAGTGCTTTCTCCCAGGCTAACGATTAACACCCTAAAAATCCAAACTTTTTATATGCCCCCTTTCTCGTAAGCCCCCGCCGCTCCCAAAAAGCAAAGTATGGGTATGAGTTTGCGATACACAAATGGGTGCTTACAAACATGAAATTTTTCAGTGAACATGTGTCAACAGGTCTGACAAGCACTGGTTCGGACATTAAGGTAGTTACGATCGCTTTTCACTAATTACGTTATTTTCTGGACCTCTCCTCAGTTTCCGGAAGGTCCGCCACTAATAACAGCCCCCC
>JAOBRG010153767.1:0-18509 GCA_027574985.1 Umimayanthus nakama | reverse complement strand
TGTTTTCGTCATTTCAGAGAGAAAAACTGCAAAAACTATGCAACTCCATCTTCGCAAAGAAAGTGTATAGTGTTTTAATCCATATTATTTGATAATTTTTTAAAATTACGCGGAAATACTCTCAGGATGCGGTGGATGCGGATTTTACCGTAGGATGTGATTCCGCATCGCCGCATCCTACCAGATGCCCTGATATTATTAGAGCCTTTAAAATCCAAGCATCTTCTAATTAAAAGTCATCATCATCATAATTTGTGACACTTTTCAACACTGCATACCAAGTTTTCAACCCTTTTAGTGTCAAACACACTGTATGACATATTGCTGAATGCTCCTAAACTGTTTCAGATTGTAGTTCCTTTATTAAAAACAGGTTGGGAAAATTTTGTTTTTCACTTGACATAAATTGCTGTGCCGGTAAATCAGATCATTTCCTTTATTCTCAATACTAAAACTACATACTGATAAGCTGGCTGGGGTAGAAATGGTTAACAAAATTATTGTTGCACTGAAAAACAATTCAGTCATACTGTAAATTAAAACTTCTTAAATATTTACCACATGTAATTGAATGAAACATGATAACAAGAGAGGCTGGTGTTATTAGAAAACTGGCACTTAATATTTAAAGAGTGATCAATATTTTTGCTCTGTTAACTGGTAGAGCTCCAGCCTGGAGTAACTGCAGGGACAGATTTAGGGGAGAGGACCAGCATAGCTTCAGTATAGCTTCAAATTATTTGATTGTGAGTCTAGTAGAGAAATGTAGAAGATTTGGAGCATTTTGTGATCCCCTTAATTTTTAATTGGTTCTTCAGGAAAACAGAAAGTATGATCTACAGCACTTACTGATGGATCAAATGCATCATTGGTGACTCCTTGAAGTACCATCTTGATAGGCATTTTACAGAATGGAGCAAGACAAATTACAGCTTCAAGAAAGTATCCAATTGACCTCTGTGGATTACAATCATGTTCTATGGTCCCACCAGCCAATAGACCAGGCTTGTAGAATAAGGTTGTACCTTGACAAACAAGACACAAAAGAACTTTGTAAAGAAAACAGTTGAAGGGTGGCAACTTTGGACTGCATGAAGGGGGCTGGGTTGCAATCACCAATACTTTTTGATCTAGGTGCAAGTACAGTGCATTATTTTATACATCCCCAGCCACAAAAAATTAAACATCAGAAATCAATCTATGTCAGTAAGTTTAGCAGCTAGTCTAGATAATTGGTATTGATTATCACTGGATAGTAGCAAAAGATGATCAGTCAACAATCACATGGTGAACAGTAATCACTGATTAACCAAGAGTGAGATCTATAAAGGAAATATTAAACTAAGGCCCTTCTGTACTGATTGAGCGATCTGTAATTTTGGATGAAATCAAACCGGTTTTGAAATACTGGTTTTTCGTAACCCTGGTAATGCACCAATTACACATGTCCAGATTTATTGAGTGTTGGAATCATTGCGAACCAACGTTACAAAAGTGACTTTTTGAGAATTTGCGATGCTGTGTAGTGCGAGACATCTTAACTGAACAAAGCTCCAATTTTTTCCACACGTTATAAAGGTAGAAGGTAAAGTGACCTTATTTAACGAGGGTAACATGTGATAGTAAGTAACTGATAAACTTGTGGCCCTCGGTGCGCACTTTACCCCCTTTCCTCTTTCATTGCTCTGTTTTACGGATATTTAAAGCTCAAGCTACACAGATCAGAAGAAAGTCGAAGCAAACGCTGGAGTCACCGAAGATTGTATTAGGAACCTCCAGCTCCGAAGGCCGCGCACTAACCAACTGAGCTATGCCTGCTCCTCATAACACGGATGGCCGCCATTTTCACGCAAAAACGGGTTTGCTGAGGTCATGTTTCACATGACTAAAATGTGATTCGTTGCCATGAGATGCCGGCACATGCTCGATAGGATTCTTGCCAAGAGCTAGCATAGGTCTCTCTCCTGTCTCTCATTTTCTCGCCTTCCGAGAGACCTCTGTTAGCAGGCACAAATCTGGTATTCTCTGAAGACTGAGAGTTCAAATATTATTATATATTGTATGCACTTTTTTCCCAAACAACAATAACTCTGGCAAGTGGGAACTCTTTACTTCTCTGCATCTAATCTGTATGTTGTTCGGTGCATCTGTTGGTCATCAACAATAATCTGTAATGCCCAAGGGCAATATGGAAGTCAAGACTGCTCAAAAGCCAATCAAAACATGCAAAGAATCTTTTATGTATATATTTCTAATATCAATAATATTAAAACGGGAAGCATGCATAAGTTAGAATATATATAGTTATAAATCACACAATCTCATTTCATCACCTGGTCATTGGTCAATTTCCGATAATAACCAATTGATTGACATGATTTCATAATTATGTTCACTTAAATTACTGAAATATTTAAAATATTAATTGATAACTTTTAAATATTAAATACCTGTTTCATTGATTTCTATCCGTGATCCATTTGTTAGCTTATCCAACAGCCGAATAAAACTCGCTTCGAAATCTGAAAAGACAACATACTACATAATATTGAAAGTATTAAATATGGTCGAGTCAGGCCTTGATTACCAATAAGTTGATTGTTTACAACTACAAGCGCATTTATAACGATTTACTCTAACACACAAGTCATTCGGAATGGCTTTGATGCATGGTTGCGCCAGTATCAAAATTCCATACGCACATCAGATCGCACACGGATATAACTACGTGAATCTACACAGCAAACAATCAACTATAAAATTGTAATGACAAATCAAATCGCAAACGTGAGTCACAATGTGAAACTCACTATTACTGACTGCGCAACGACAGTTTCACTTTCAGTGCCGAGAACAACGACAAATGTAATTTAAATCTCAACCCACCCCTTAGTCCAGGATCATCGTCATATACTCGAATATTTTTAATCTTCACGGACTTGCCACTGAGTGTTGCTAGTATGAGTCTTTGGCGAAAGAAATTACAACCCTCGTATGTCAAACCGGCCGCCATTTTGGAAACAAAACCACGTGGCTACATCTGATACAGCGCATGACAAACATGAAATACCACTGGCCAAAGAAACTATTGGCTCATTACAACCGGTTTTCAAAATGGCGGACGACGATATGGACGGGTAAGAAACAACGTTTTCTTGGAAATTACAATGTCTTTCTTTCCAACTTTGTTTAACCGCTCTCGAAGAGCCTAAAGATAGCTCTGTTATTTAATTTCGGTGATTTATTGGAGTTCAAGGGGGAAAACATACACTGCAAGGGTTCTTCGGGATGCTCCGGTTCGTTTGAATTTTCACGTGTTCGAAACTGAATCACTGTTTGAGGTGCTATTTTTGAGTATTTTAATGTTTTTATGTAGATGTGAAAATGCCGAAAAGTATTTTATCGATTGTAGACTTTAGTCGATGAAATCAGTTAAGTAGCATCAATTAATATCGGTAGTCGATGATTAATCGATTATCACAGCAAAGCGTTTAAATATTCTTTGTTAGTTACATTGATTACCATCAATTTTCATTAGTAACCCTTGATTTCCATTGGTTCTGAATGCAGGATTTGATAATAATCGATTTTAAAATTACCACTGGTTAATATTGATAATTATCCCTTACAGTCGATCATCGGCTTCATTGATTAATAATGCTGGAACTCACTGTTCTGTTGAGTGTTAGCCTACAAAGTAGCTGCATTATTTCATTTGCAGCATAATTTATATCTCTGATTCGATGGGAAGCTTTTATCTGCCAGGGGGGTATTGTAGACAGGTATGGGACTGACTGGGTTTTCAGCGTTGTCTAGAAGGACTGGGGACTGGCAGTTTTCTCTGTGAACTTAACCAGATCATGCCAGTTACAAATTTTGTATACACCTTATTCTTGGTACAACATTTTTTAAATATTTATAACTACTATAGAACAAAAAGGCACAGTAGCTTTTATAATTTGTGAGACAAACGAACATTTTGTTGACTTCTATCTCAGTTTTGTAGCTGACATCAGTTGCTTTCTGTCATTAAAAAACAAATAAACAAGACCAGGATGTTTCTCACATGTGTTCAGTGCAACAAGCAGGACACCCAAGTTCTAAGAGACTGGGTTTGAAACTGTGCTTGGCCACTTTGAAGACTGCAGAGCTCTCAAGTCTCACGCATTGAGCGTGAGTCTCACGCATTTCGATGTTATCTTAAGCTCTCACGCTCCCACGAGTATTTCTCACGCATTAGCACTCTTCCGGAAGGTAACTACTGTTTTGGCCGTCAGAAGTGCTTATAATCGTAAAATTCCTTCCTTTACCCTTCATAGAAGGCATAAATGTGTCTGGTTTTAATAAATCAGTGCGTTACCGGTGATTTAAGAAGTGCAAACTTCAAAAGTTTTCCGGGAGAGCATGCCCCTGAACCCCCCTAGATGGCGTTTGCACTTTCGTCACCCACTCAGCAGGCAATCTCACTCCTTGGAAGAACACAAACTTGAGAGCTCTGAGACCATACAACAAATATACAAACATGAGAGCAGTGCTGGAACACATCAAAGTACTATTCCTTCCTCCAAGGGTGTGCGTGGTTTTGTAGATTTTTAAAAGAGGAAACTGTACATGAAATACAAGGCCTTATGTGCTCCTTGTGATACAAAAGATAACATTGAAATCATAGATTCCAACCTTCAGAGACAAAAAAACGGGAGGTTGAAAGTATTGCTACAAGTTTTTGTGATTTTGGTTCTCATCAGATGATATGGGGCTTTTTGTCTCAACATTTGTGATGTTTTATTTTAGCTCAATATGATGAATTTTCTACTACACTGCAATCATGTTTGGTCATTTGTGCTGTTCACTTTTATGATTTTATCTTTCTATGGTTGAAAAAAAATGATTGATTGTGATAGAATACATTTCACCTTCAGTGGCTTGTCAAAAAATTGATTTTGTTGGCCTTGTAATTATATTACTGAAAATTACGAAGTAAAACTAATTTAATTAGGCTTTTGCCTACTTAAGTGCTCTGAAAGTGCAGGATATGCAGTTATAAGGGTTGTAAGTTAGCAAAATTCCCCAGGGGGAATACCCCCCCCCCCAATTTGAATTTCTCCCCCTACTACAATTTTATGTCCTCCTACTACGCCTCACTTGGAAGAACCCTGGGTTTTAGACATAAATATTTGGTAGATATGATATGACATAGATTTATAATATTCAATCTTGTCAAACTGACAAAGGATACTAAAGTTTGTTCCAAGTCTATGTGGAATGCTAACATTTTTTTAATCTTGAAGTTACAGTATTGTTGCTGTAGAAGTTTGTTATTTAAGAGTGTGTCAAATGAACAAATTACTGAAAAAAATGGATATTTGTGTCAAAGACGGGGATGTAACACATTGTTTCTGTATTCCACGAGTTTGTAAAAGCTTAAGTATTGCACTGACCTAGCAAATGCCTAGAAAAGTCCTGGAACTTTGCCTGGACAAATGAGGTTAAACCATGTATCTAGACTAGCAGTGATAACCTGCTCCTTTTCCCTCCAGGTTTGATGATGTGGATGAAGATATTGATGACTTGGATGAGCCCCTCGAGGATGTAGAAGATTTGGAGGTACAAGTTTGTAAGAAAGAAGTCTATTTCTGTTTTATCCCTTTCCTTTCTAAAAGTGTTATACAATGAGTTTCTTTAAACTAGCATTTTAGTGTTTAAGTACCGTACTTACTTATTCTAGCATATTGATAATGTGGGAAAATTTTGCATTAACTTTTCATCTAACTTATGTGTGAGTCAATTCCAGCTGTGAATATCCCCCCCCCCCCCCTTGTAATCTCCAGGCAAGATGCAAGATTTGATGCAAGATTAGTCTTGGGAGACAAACATTTTGCAATGAATAGTGGCCCAGCTCCCCGGACATTTGCAAAGAACAACAAAATTGCCTTATAACATCCCGCCATCATTTTGGACAGCGCTCAGTTCTAAGGCAATAGTTTCAACACAATCATGTTGGAACAAGAAGAGCGTACATGTACTTTTGTATATTAAAGATAAAGTCCTGACCTTATTGCCATACAGATTTTGTAGTAGCTGACTGAATCCCCTGTCTCAAATAAATACTTGACTGTACCTTCTTCTTCAAAGGACTTAATACTATTCATGAGCTCTCATGGTAATGCAGAAACGTGTTTCTATATAATAAATTTCAATTTTTTAATAGTTTAAAAGTATATGATAGATTAACCCTTAGACTGGCTTTTTCAGGGTTTTTTTTGGTCTTAAATTTATTTCCTTGACCAATTGCCAAACACTTTTGCATGACTGTTATTTGATAATGAACTCATCTCTCGATACTAATTGAATGACATCAGCGTTGATGATGTCATTGGCCCTTTTTATACTATAGACGTCTTACACGTCTGGACGAATTAGACGTCTCTATGTTAAGTGCGACGAGTATAAAATGAGATGAAATTAACAGACGCATTTTGCGGTAAAATACAGTTCAAGGGACTGGACACACTGCAGCCTCGATGCTGTGCTCTGATGCTGTGCCATGTGACTGCCAAGTTCGTCTGGCCAAGTTTGTCGCGTCTTTATACCAGACGAATTAAACGTCTGGGACGACTAATTCGTCTGCTAAGTGCATCCTTCAGCCGAACTTAACTTACAGATGACTAATTTGTCTGACAACTAATTTGTCTCCCTTATTTCCCGTATTTTATACAAGACGGTTAATTCGTGTCAGATGTCTTAGTCATCTCTAGTATAAATTTGGCAATTATTATACTACATATAGTTGCCCAAAATTAGAGTTTGCTGTCAAACGCTCGATTTTTGGAATAAAAACAGTTAAAAAATTTGTCGTTATTCTTATTTATCTACTTGTATCGTAATTTTGCCATTAAAATTAATGTTGTTTACTAGCTGTTTCCAGCCAAATCTCAAAAATCAAATTTGTGTGATGATTGTTACTAAGCAATTTAATTAGTGGGCCATATACTAATTGCATTCCCAAGAGCATGTAAACATTTTAGCCGTTTCAAATTGCTTGAGGGGGGGGATTCATTGAACCCCCCTCCCCCTTGCCTATAAATGTGTGGCAAAATAATCTGCCTGTTTAAAGGTTAAAGTAAATGCTAGTGTCCTCAATGAGAAGTGATGTATGAGAAGTATTCAATGTGGTTTTGCCCCGGGAGTTTTGCAAGCGTACAAAAAATGGCATGGCAGCACCAGTTGAAAACGGAAATAGAAATGGCTGGAAACAGGATGAACCAGCCAAATACGGAAATCAATGGGAAACAGAAGTAAAAATGATTTTTTTGTTCACCTGAATATGAATGCTGCCTTTACCAACACTCCAGCAGCAATTAGTAAATACTTACTTTTTCAAAGAATTTTGAAGGTAGAAAACATGTGCTTGTAAGATAAACTTAGGTAACACAAGCTGCTACCAGGAACAGCTACAGGTATTGTCTTTGGTTAAATTGTGGGTCTAAAACTATTGATAAGGCTTTAAATATTTTTTTAATTATATACCGGTACTAAAGCTAGCATTTTATTCCTTTTCTTTTCTCGATATTCAGGCAACAGAAGGTGTGGACCGAGTTGATATTCTGCCAGCCCAAGGTATGTTAAATGATATCCTTCTCCCCAAGTGGGGAGGTTTGCAACAAGCCCAAACTTAACCTAGACTTCAACCATTCTGATTTGGCTAAACATACCTGCCAGGAACAGTTTAGTCCCAACCTGCACAGGTCTTAAAGTTACCGTTTACATTGAAACAGTTCAAAATATTGAAGTTGAGATTTTCACAGAATACCGGTATATCTGATATACATTAAATGAACTTCTAGTAAAATAAATGGTTTTCAAATTATGTCTATCTAATACCTGTAGTTTGAAAGATTTGATGAAAAAAGTTGTTACGGGCGGTAAATTGTTGCAGTGCAGCATACTTTAGGAGTGAATTTTTCAAGACATGTTTTGGCTAAAACTGTGACAATGCAATGAATCAATACTCCCTCAGTTTTTAACCTCATGCCATCAAATTTGGCAAGTTCATAAAATACCGGTAATAGTTGAAGTTGTAAGGTAGACCTATTTACCTTTGTAGAGAATTTTGAAATTCCGCTCCAATTATTTTTTAAAACTTAATCAGGGCAATTTTGTATGTTGCAAATATAAGATAATTTGCTTCAAATTCCTGCAGAAAATAAATTAATGAAGCGAACAGTTGAAAACCCCTAGCAGGATTAAGAGCAGAAATGAAGCTGAAACTCACAAGCTAACTAAAACTGGTTGAAATTGAAACTGACGGTGGCATTGATGTCTAGAAGTGAAATAAAAAGCTTGAATTATGTTGCTATCAGTCATTTATAAACCACGATGTTTAAACAAACTTTTCACCATCATTTAGATAATTTCATTAGCTTTCCATTGATATATTAATATAGATTTATAAGTGTCCGATGCGGACTAACGAACTTACATATGGGAAACTGAAAATGCTCAAGGTGAACGATAACCTTCAGTAAGATACTCAAGGTATTCCACCTTGACATGGTGGCAACCCAGGACAGTCCATAAAAATCCATTTTGTTTGGAATAATTTATAAGTCATTATAATAGTTTATGGATTGTTGACTTTATGCTCGTATCAATGTAAAGCCCGGGAGGGGGGTTGTAAAACGCCCATGGGTCGGGCGTTGAAAAATCATCAAATTAAGTTCAAGGTCCCCACCTCGCGCACAGGAAGCAACGTTCGAACGATCCACGAGTCGATGACGAGGTCTCGTTCCAGTCTCCTCGCAATGACATTCCCATTTCGTTCCCAGGCTCAAATTCAACTGCCCGCCCTCGGGCTTGACAACGATCAAACTGACCTCCCCTGGGAAGGCCAGTATCGTCAAATGCCCAGCCCAGGGGACTAAAAATCATGTCAAATGCCCGCCCTATGCCTGCACCCCCCCCCCTCCCCCCTCCTGGGCTTTACACTGATACGTGCATTACACGCATAACTTGACTTTATGCACGAATCAATGTAAAGCCCGGGGGGTGGGGGCAAGGGTGGGGATTTGTGTCTGTGACCCGAAATTTTTGTAAAACGCCCATGGGTCGAGCGTCGAAAAATCGTCAAATTAAGTTTAAGGTCCCCACCCCGGAAACACAAAATACATCAAATCTCCCCTTCCCCCGGCCCGGGTAACAAGGCAGTTACAAAAGGTTCTGAAAATGAAACTTGGGTGTTATAAAAATACGTTAGCAAATGACAAATGACCCATAATGGAAATCGAAACAATGATAAAACAATGAAATATAAATCATTGTATGCAAATATACTAGATTGATGACAGATATTTTCCACTTACCAAAATCTGATCATCCATTATGGCACAGGAAGCGACGTTCGAACGATCAGCGAGTCGATGAAGAGGTCTCGTTCCAGTCTCCTTGCAATGACATTCCCATTTCGTTCCCAGGCTCAGATTCAACTGCCCGCCCCCGGTCTTGACAACGATCAAATCGCCCTCCCCCCCTGGAAGGCCAGTATCGTCAAATGCCCAGCCCAGGGGACTAAAACTCGTGTCAAATGCCCGCCCTTTGCCCGCACCCCCCCCCCCCCTCCCGGGCTTTACATTGATACGTGCATTACACGCATAACTGCTGAGTACACCCTCTCTTTTATCTTCTAAGCCAATTAGTGCATAAGATCTCTGTCTCTGTCAAAATTACATGTTGTTAAATTTGTATTTTCTAGTGACAAAGGCAGCTATATTGATCATGTGGGAGATCATGTTATAGTCAAATGGTTTGGTTTTACAATTGGTTTTACAGAATAGTGTTCTTGTAACATCTCAGCAGTTAGTGTTTTACCCAATGTTCAAGCACAACTTCTGAAACTAGATTAAGCCAGTTTTGTTTCTGTCAAGATTCCAGCAGAAAACTCATGTATGCTCAACAGAAAAATGACTCATTTTTGTGGTTTTTAGTTTCAAGATGACATTGAAAGGTATGAAATGACATACAGAGTACCATACATGTAAGTTGGTAATTCGAGTTTTTGTACTGAGCTCACTCGACCACAATGCTCGGTTTTAGTTTAACACAGTTTCTGCAAAATTCACAAATCTTTTCTGTTGCCTCTATTAATAGAAGAAGGCCAAGAATCAACCAAACGGATAACAACTCCTTACATGACCAAGTATGAAAGAGCAAGGGTATTAGGAACAAGGGCTTTACAAATAAGGTAACACAACACGTTTACAATAGCTCCAGTTGTCACTGTTGTCAGTCTAATCTGATCTTTATTTATTTAAGTACTATTTACCGGTAAAATATGCAACGCAGGCTACCATCATGGGGGTCCGTATTTTGCCAGTTGATTTGTTTTTAAGGTTACCGTTCACGTTGGAACGGATCAAAATACCGAAATTGAGATTTTTGCAGAATATAATTATACCTAAAATGAACTTTTAGTGAAAAAAATGTTTGTCAGTAATTATGTTTGATAGTCTGCGAGATATGATGAGCGAGATTTTTCACCGAAAGTAAAATTGTATGACGTGCGGCTTACTTTAGGAGTGAGTTTCTCGAGTGCAAAAGATCAATGCTCCCTCAGTTTTTAACCTTATCCCATCAAATATTGGCAAGTTCATGAAATAATAGCCGAAGATGAAAATCGTCTTGGGGAAAATTGAAATTCCGCTCCAATTATTTTTTATGACTCAATCAGGACCGTTCTGTACGCTGCAAATAAGAAGTTTTTTTCAAATGCCTACAGAAAATGTATGACGCGTAGTATTAAAAAAATCTTTGACAGAACAAAAGTGAAAAAGTTCTGTGCTGAACCTCACAAACAAACTAAAAATGGTTGAAAGTGAAACTAACAGCCGCATTGACGTCCAGTAGTGAAATAAACAGTTTGATTTATGGTACAAGCATTCGTTTGTTAACCAAAATTTTTAAACAAACTTTTCGCCATCATTTAGATAACTTTATAAGCTTTCCTTCCATATGTCTTCCTTCTGTCTATTAGTGGGTAACTTTGCAAAAGTAAAACTGAAAACATTGCTCAAGTTGAACCTTAACCCTAGAAGGCATAAGGTAAAAATAGTTACACGAAGGCATGAGGGGGTGGTCAATCTGACCCCCCCCCCGACTTTTGATAGATAAATAGATAACGCCTTTATTTATTATAATGCTCAGGGTAGTCCTTTCAGGTGCAATGAAATGCTGCCTGCTATCAACAGGAGCCCTGATCCGATTGACTTGATATTTGATATATACAAAGAACTTTTATTGTAGTTTCAATTAATCGAAACAACGTGGTGCTAAATTGGTTTCCATAGCAACCAAATCAAAATAAATGACGTCACTGCGGCCGCCATCTTGGATTTTCGAAATTTCAGATTTTTGAATTGAACACTCAAAATGGTGAGAAAACATGGTTTTTTATAAGAAATAAAATGAAGTTATCAGTATTTAGGAAATAATAGTTGTATTTTTAGCAAAAAATTCCAATTTTATAGACAACATTTGGGTTGCGTGACTTATTATGATGACGTCATTAGTCGTGACGTCACCTAATTAACGTCAAAAGATATGATCACTAACGAAGAACAGTTGTGCCAAAGCTTTTGGAAATCGGTCAAAGAAGAAAAATTTTAAGCCAAAAAAATTGAGGGGGGGTAAGATTGAACCCCTGCCCCCCTTATGCCTTCTAGGGTTAATTGCTTATTATATTTAGAATTTTATTTACCGAGCTAAATTTAAGCAGTGACTAGGCGAAACTTCATCTAAGATCCCTTTATCTAGAAACACGCGAGATCTTTCCAGATTGGTATTGAAGTGCACCCTAAGGTAACCAAATTATGTAAACCAGAAACGAAAGGCTCTCAAATGAATCGTTAAGGAATTGAACCCAATCGCGGGTTAAAAGTTTAACCGTTGGTTATAGCTAACCCTTTGGGCCCTGATTCCATCAGGGTGCCGGCTTTTTGTGCGTGCGCTGTGCTGAACTTGTGTCAATGTTTTGTGTTGCATTCTAGTATGGGAGCACCGGTTATGGTTGAGATTGAGGGTGAAACGGATCCACTGCAGATAGCACAGAAGGAGTTGAAGTAAGTTGTTAACATTACTCAAACCTGTACAAAGTTCTGGAAGTTCAGTAGCTCAAAATCCATTATGAAAAACATGGAAAATCGAAAACGTTTGGTCGTGAAAGGTGAGAGAAACTACATGATCTTTGCAAATGAAGAGCGCGCAAAATTAGCGACTGTATTGTTCAACAAATTGTGGGGCAAACAAAACAGACTCATTTTGCGTTTTAATCAGTTATTCAATTTTATCCCAAACCAGAGGTTTTAGATATATATTTTAGATTTTTTGTCAGCAAAATGTAAATAGCTTTTATGGATGCATTGTAATGGTTGTAATATGTTTTTGAACGTGTTTAAATAAAGTTTAGTTTTTTTTGTTCAACTTAGATGTACAAGTGAACCTTGATACAACCAAGTGTGACTAGAAAGAAATAACTACAGTATATTCTGCACCAATAGTTTTTTTCCGACAAACTTTTGATCAGCATAACTACATATCTAGACAAGATCAATGTGTTTACACTATGTCAGATTGCAGAAACTCTCTAATGATGGTAATCATTGACCTTTCGAAACACTTTTAGCAGTTGTTGCAACGCCACTAAACATTACACTGTGCTCCCAGGAATTGTAAAATTGCCTGAAAAAATTTCTGAACTTAAGTCCAGATGATTACATTTTGAAAATCTATCCCAATTATTGCGAAGTTATGATCCGGCATTTTTTTGGGGATATTTTCAATTGTTTAGGTCAAGCGTTTTCACAATATACAATGCATTGAAAGTCGTGGAAACTTAATAATTCCTGTGTTCACACACAAACATGTTTAATTTAATTGACTTTTTCAAGTTAGCATTTGTAACTAGCAAGCATAACTACTTCAGGACTGAATTCAACTTAGATGGCTATTTTCAAGAATTATTAGCTGTACGTTTTGAGCCGAAAACCTTGCTGTGCTGGAAAATAATTTTTAAACCTCTTAGTTAAACAACGTTTAAAGATGTTTAAGCGCTGGTGTGATGAGGTATTAGAAAAAACGTAGAAAGTCAGTATTACTGTAGTAGACAACCTTCAGTTCAGATCATATGACAATGCTCTTGAGAATGTTCTTTAGTCGTATACATGTCGCATTAGGCTAGGACTTTTTACAGACTTCTAGGGACTTAGAACTGACTTGATAGAAACACGCCAACCGAAGTCCAGTCAAAAGAGATATCAACACAAAACACGTCAACTGACGAGTTGCTACTTTTTTCTACTTACCAGTGGCCGTACGTTTTTGTAAACAGGTTGACAGAACTTTGCAATTCATCTGAGAATATTTTATTTTTTACCAGTTTCTTGATTTTCTTTACCAAACCATCTAATTTGTATTGACAAGGTTAGCAAAATATAGATGTTGATGCACTGGCTAGGGATAAAGGGGGCAAGGTAACGTGATCATCTTCAGAGTGTTCTAATTGGATAACATTGTGGTTGCACATGTAGCTCAGATATGTATAAGAAATCGGGATCAGTTTTTTTTTCTCTTACCGGACCCATTTCCTCTTTTGGACTCTTGCTCAGAAAGCATCAAGTGGGATTTTTATACAGCACTTAAACTTACCCCAGTAAACCACCATGTATGCTTAATAGTGCTCAGCGACCGAACCTTGCTGGTTACTCCTTCACTTACGAGCTCATTTGCCGCTAACTTCCATTTTAACTCGCCATTTGTTCTTCTAGTTGAATTGATAGAGTAACGGTGATATGTTCCGGAGCTCATGGATTCAACCCCGCTGGGGTTGGAGGTTTTTTATCTTTCTCCATGTGGGCCATTTTCCTTTATAGGGCTCTCATTCAGAAGGTATTGTTTGGAATACCCGCTTCAACCCACCCTCTTAAAACTGCGTTATGTATGCAAGAAAACCTACATTTGCATTTAAGTCACGTCAGTTGCTTTACTCTTTGTCATCTCATTTGCAGGGCGCGGAAAATCCCCATTATCATTCGACGATACCTACCAGATGGAAGCCACGAGGACTGGGGCATCGACGAGCTCATCATTATAGACTGACACAAAATCTACATTATTTTATTTTGTCGTTGTGTATTTTGTACAAAAAGCCGGTAATGAATCACTGCAGAGTATGGAACAGAGACAGTGTGTGGCAGGATTGGATGTTTTGTTGGAATCTTTTTGAGTTGTCACCCCGGAAAAGACATTCGACATAACACAGAGTTGTTTCGTGCATTTAATTCATCTGACAACACCGATAGAGCTGAAATGTGATGATCTTGCCATCCATAGTTCCTCTGAGCTGTAACAACACTGTCGCTCTTTCCAGTCGGTAGCAAGAATAGGTGGAGTGACCAGTAAAGAGTTTGGAACCCAGTGGGGTAAAGGACAAGAGACCTCTCTTTTCATACTATATCTCTTTCCCGTGGTCTCTCTTTTAACATTACCACTCTTTTCATGTTTTTTTTTTTACCATTTCATCGTTTACATGGTGGTTGTCTTTATAGCTCTTTGCTACAGGCTTATATTGATGCAAAGGCTTTTGGCATAAAGAATGTGATCAATGTACATTATCACTCATGAGTGATCGTATTGTACACAGTACACGTGCCTCAAAAGTGGTTGGTCTTTCCAAACGTAAAACATGATTTGAATTGCATCATTAGCTCTAATCGTGCAGACTTACCAAGAATGTTATTTCTGTTTGAGGTATTCCAAGAATTTCCTTGTGTCGGATATGTTAATTGTTTTACGTTTTCAAACATCAACTGTTCTTGGTTTAGGTCCATCCAGATGTTTGGGCCTTTATATAAACCAAGATTAGTTAAGCGACATTGCTGCTGTGTAGCTCGTAAGAATGTTTTAATTTTGAATAAGTTTTTACAGCTTTACCTTTAGTTATGTATATTATTTAATAAAGAAGAAACTGAAACAATTAAACCATAATGTAGATCATAATAGTACAGTAATAACAACATAAAAAAAAACTTTAGTTTGAAATAATATTTATTCTAGTAACGAGTTGAAAACACACATTTTGAAAAAAAAACAGAAGTTGTTTCCAGTAGGCTCAGGGTATCTATATGGAGGAATACAGAACGAACGCCATTGCATATGTTTCGACAGTGCGTTTGTGCTGAAACCAAAATGTTATAACAATTCAAAGTTTAAGGTTTTGTTTTTCAGTTTTAAATTCCCTTATGCTTTGCCCTCAAGTTGGCCCCATTTAGAGCAAGACCGACAGAAAGAATCTGTTTTGTCATGTGCATATATGCATTTGTCCCTTTTGTTGTAGTTAAACCACCATCTACATTAGCGGTGTTTTCTTGCACCACTTGTGAAGAAATTTTGTTCATCTTTTGTGTGGGAAAAAGAACATTGGTTGCCGTTTGTGCAGTAAGCACCTTTGTCGCATTTTTAAAATATTTTCGGGGGTTTCCTTTCTACAATTTTTTTTCGCTTGTTTGTAACCTTTTTATTGTTATCAGATGGCTCTTTAACACTGGATACTGCTGTAGTTGCTGAAGAAACGGAAGGATCCTCGGGGAGACTTGGAAGCACGCTAAAGCGATTTGTTAGTCATTCTTGCGGTCTCGGTATCTGTGGCAGCAGCGTTTGAGTAAACAACGTACCGTTTTATTCTTTCTTTAAAAACCTTTTCACAAAGTTTTGTCATTATTTCGTCAAAATCAATCCTTGGAAAAAGTCTCTGCTCTTGAAATACTAGAACAAAATCCTCATTATCAGTTCCTATGGGAAAATGTCGAAAAGGCCATTGCAAATGTTTGGAAAGCTTGCTTTCCCAACCAGGTGCCTGCAGCTCCTCAATTTCAGGCTTTGACTTTGACAGCTGTTGTCGGCTCCATGTCTTTAGAAAGAAGTTTTATTGTCTTAACGAGAAATTGGTAAAAAAAAATTCATCGGTGTAATTGTCAAGAAAAAGTACCTTCACTAATTTAGGATTTTCTTTCTCCGATTTTTTTTTATAGCCTGAGCACAACACTGTTTCCAGACCCACACTTCGCTTTTCCACCCATTTTTCTTTGCCTTTCTGCTGCAGGGACAACGTCGGCATCACCGCTAACAATGGCTATGGTTCCCTTGTAGATGCTGCGATCACGGACCGTTTCTGTTAAATCAGCAACTAGCTGCTGATCCACTTGCTTCTCTTTTCCTGTGTGCGTGTTTCTCTCAAACATTACAACTTCAAACCCTTTCTCCTTAATTTTCTTCCAAACGCTATCGTTCAGGGGTGGTTCTGAGCCGTATAGTTTTCCTCTAGCCAGTGGTCTGTCTCCACACACCACGTCAGCTAGCTTGCCGACCTCGATTCTCACCCTTGGGTCTTCTGAGCATTTCAGGTTTAGATCTCGGGCCACTTTCTTTGCTTCTATCCAGATATTTGAATCATCAAGAAAAAGGAATAAGCCAACCAGTACAAAGCAAGCGTACCGCAGCCGTGTCACACCATGACGCGACATGACAGTAGAATCGCATAGCGATCCGCAGTCTAATTTTAGAAAATGGCAGAGTTTTTCACGAATTGAAAAACTTTTTTCTCAATTTTAGCGAGACTAACCAGAATAGCCAAAGCGGAAGGTATCCTGTGCACTAAGACAGCTGAATGTCAAGTAAGAAAGGCGAGGTTAGTGCCGCGAAGCAAGGAATTTTGAAGATGGCCGGATCTGAAATCAGTGAATAATGATAATAATAATAATAATGATGATTATAATAATAATAATGATAATGACAGTAACAATAAGAAGAAGAAGAAGAAAAAAAGAATAACATAAACAATAATAGTGATAACAATAAGCTTAGGAAGTCAGGTTGGTTGGGTGGTTAGCACTCGAGCCTCCCACCTCCACGGACCTGAGTTGGAACCCTGGGATTCGAATGTGGGCTAGGATTCGGCTGATCTCACTCAGACTTGGAGCGATTTTCTAATGGTTCTCCGGTATTCCTCCCTCCGTAACTTCAGCTTTACCGCCGAGGTCTGTGCCGTCTCCCCAATTAGTCTAATGGCTTACTTTGAGACGTAATTATTTATTGCGTTCGACGAAGGAGAACGCATCCTATTTGGGTTGCCTGTGCAAAATATAGCTGTCTTGAATTTGGGCAAGATTGTCCCTTTTATCGCCATTTTGTCATGCACACTGTCTGAGTTCAACTTTTGATTTCCGGTTTTCTGGCGATTCGTCATGCGCATTGAGTTAATTAACTCACGCCACCAGCTGAGAACCGGTTGAGCGGGTTGACAACGGGTTTTGAACAGGCTGGGCAACAAGTTGAGTTTGTGACGCAGTTAAAATTCATTCGAAGATAGAAGAAGTGTTGCTGCAGGGCGAGGATATATGGTTGCGTTCGACGAAGGAGAACGCATCCTAATCTGGCTGGATGCTGAACAGCTTTGAGGGATTTTCGTACGTCCGGGCGACCGTCTTGAAGCCTCGACTTCACTGCGCGGCCTTGAGAGACATGTCAACAAACGTGCGCATGACATCAGAAGTTGTGCAGTGAAGTATTTTGGCAGGAAAGAAGCGTTGCGTTTCGCGTTAGTTTCGATGCCGAGCTGAAAACATCGAATTCAGTTTCTTTCGGACGTGGACTTGTATGCAACAATCAACCCATAGGATCATCAATATCACTGAGCCGAGGCTGTCCGCACACCTGTAAAACTGTGAAGGACCATGGTAGACTTCTCTTAAACTATCATCGACTGTTTTGTACAAATTGTTAGTCTATGGGAAAATAAGTATTTGCAGTATTCTTGTATAATTTTCGGCATTGCTCGACCGTGACCTTAGAGAGTCGAGTTTCGGCCGAAGACATGTCAACTGTCGGGTAAGTTATTGAATGATCGCATATTTTTATTTATATTATCACGATTATGTCTTGGCAGTGTTACAACTTTACTGGGAAAAAAATTATCGAGTACTACTTTGTTATCCTAAAAAATTGTGTTTCAATCTAGCAACTCCACATCCTCAGCCAGTCATGTTAACATTTTGAAAATCATCGGAGCGGAAACAGAGGCAGAACTGGAAATAGAGTTCTGAAAATGTTACGTTGCGTGGTGCGAAGTTTTAACCAATGCTAAAAACATATATTATTGCAAAAAACTAAAACGTTGGCGGTGTTTTTGTGCCATGTGTATATGCGAGTTGAGTCACTCATCTGGTGAATACATGTCTAAAACTGTTGTTGTTGTATTAAATGACGGTAAGAACCGATCCTGTCTACAGTCCAGTAGAAATGATTAAGAGTGAGTGCCTATAAAAATCAAACATAGGTTGGCCAATTTTGATAAAAAAAAATTTTTGATTTTTGGTCCAAAAGTGACACTTGATTAGACATTTACAAAACTGCAACTGGTTTCTCGAACTCGCTTTTCGTTTGCGAGAAATTGGAAGAAAACCGTT
>JAOBRG010153656.1:0-18511 GCA_027574985.1 Umimayanthus nakama | reverse complement strand
TCTAAACAGTTTACAACTTACAAACCAATATAACTAAAAGCACTAGCAAAGGATTTGACCTTGTTGATCTTCTAAGATTGTTACCAATAATTTTCGCTAGAAACATTAATTTTACAATTACAGTTTAGATGATGCAGATTGAAATACTCTGAAATTGAATACGGATTCTTTCTTTTTCAAAACATGTGTGTGAAGCATACAACATGGGTTGACTGGTTTGTCTTGCATGGCCAACACCATCGAAAAGGACACACTGTATATATACCTCCAACACATGAACCAAGTTTCCAGTCGTTGCCTCCCAGACCTTCAGGGTGTGGTTGTTCACCGCAGTAATGACATGCTGATCCCATAAATCCCAGCCAACCTGTGAGCAGCAACGAAGTAGAACATATACTATAATTATGCACATCAAGTCAATTAACTTGTTTTAATAAATCTTTAAAAACTCATTCTCACTGCAGCAAACTTGTTCTAAACAAGTACCTTTACTAGGAATGTCAAAACAATTGCATGCACCGCACCTCTAGACACTTTTGGACTAAATACCTCAGGTGTCTAGAGGTATCTAGACTCTTCTAAGCTCCTCTAGACACTTCCATACATTAGTAAAGACTTCTAGACTCCTATGTTGTCTATATGTGTCCAGAGGTACAAGTATCTTGACACCGCAGGAGAGGAGCAGGAGATAGGTTATGACATAAAGCCATTAGTAATGTATACAGTTTCCAAAATCTCTTCTTACCATGGTTACTCTCAGCTTCAGAGCTTTCAAGGCTTCATCCAAAGGTGGTGACCTAAATAAACATGCAAGCAACAACTTCTTGTTAAAAATGATAACAATTTATATAACATATAATTAATAAAATTATTAGTATTTTAAAACCAAACAGGTGGATAGTCCGACTTTTTGTGCACTCTGATTGGTTCGTCAGACATGGTATATCCTAAGACATTCACCACCAGACGAAATTTTGAAAATGGCGGCTTGTTTTACCACTGTCATGGAGGTTGAAACTCGTCAAACGAATGAAAATCCACCCGTTTGGTTAATACTAAAACAGCTATCCCCCTCAGTGTTGGTGCCTAGTGAAAAATATTATCCCCACTGCTTCGTAGCTCGGTAGAATATATTTTACAATTTACCACCACTTTGGGGGATAGTTTTTAATTCTACAATATGCATACATGTGCTGCATACAGTGTACTGTTCACAGGCTTCCAGCAAAAGTGATCTGGAAAAGAGTATTGTTCACAGTGACCCCAATCTATAGTCTAATGATTAGTGAACTGTTTGTAGAACTTTCTGTACTCGTAATGTACATGTATGTATCTCATGTAGAATCAGTGACTAGTGAAGTGGTCAACTTCAGGACTTGTACAGCTATTCATGACTAACTTTCTGAAAGTACTTTTGAGATTTTTTCAGGAATTTTTTTGGAATCACCCCTCCACCCCCCCCCTTCCCCACACACACACACACACAAATTAACAACCCACTTACCCTGGTGGTCTGATGCTAACGTCAAGCAGTAAACTTTTCCACTGTGATCTGCGGAAAAACCATATTCTGGATGTGGCATCTCTTGATCCACTCAGAAACCTGAAATGTTTTAGAGGCAACACAAAATGTAAATTTCTAACTCCCAGATCAGGGGTCGGTGGGGGAAAGCAGCCTATCAGAAATAAAAAGTGTCAGTGACCGTGGGGTATAAAAGTTGAACTACCATAAACTGACAAAAATATTGTTATTATTTTAGTACTTACCCTAAAAAATATCTTCTGGTTTAAGTTTTCGTTGGTCTAAAACTAAGTTAAAACTGATTTGTGACTAAAAACACCTTCATTAAATGTTTTTGTGATAAAAAACCCAACAAATTAAAATGTATTTTCCTACTGTATACCATCTGGTACAGGTTTCACACAGAAACTGAGCAATAAAATGTAATGAATTTTCTATTACTTTTCCATCTTGTGTTCACATTGTTGTGTAACAACTTGGCTGGAAAAACACCTGTTTACAATATGTACATATTCAATATTTTTTATAAACTAACTGTACAATGTAAAGAGCATTTAAGATAATTATTGATTTGTTATTTTGTCAATTCCTATTGCCGCACCTGTCTCCTCCATGACTGAACTGTATACTGTCCACATGGTCCTGTAGTGATGTCCAATGACAGTCAATTAGAACAGACATCAATAAGAAAAGTATTATATTTAGCAAGGTACATGGATTGCACATTGAATGTGCAACATGATTAGTCTCACATTATAAATACTTTTAATAATAATAATAATAATAAATTTTATTTAGCACCATTTCTTAAAAATCCAACAGCCCTTTACAATCGTTAAAGCCTATAAAATCTAATTAACTTATAATTCTTATAATCTTAAATATGATTTACTTTACAATAGTTGCAGTTTTAAAAAATCAACAAGTTTACAATAATTGAAATGAAAAAGAACAAATATAATAAGTGTATATAAAAGTTATTACACTAAAAACTATCAGTTGAAAATGCATTTAAAAAGAACTGTTTTTAGGTCTGACTTAAAAGTGTTTTAAAATGATTTGCATGTCCTCATGTCTTCTGGAAGAGAATTCCACAGAGTTAGGGCAATAATTATATGAGAACGCTCTTTCTCCATAGGTCTGATCAGATAACTAAATATACTTATTGGATTACTGCATTAACTCTCAATCTTATTATATTTACTTCAAAAAATATTATAATAAATTATGTTCACTGACAGTAGAGTACATACACATGTGGAAATAACACTTTTGTTAAATTTTACAGTATTTTACTGTCAGTATTTCATTGCATTGAGGTATGCATGCATCAAAACTAAAGATCATACAAAGTACACGTCCTATTCAGATGTACTATTTAATAAAAAGATTCTGAATCTACAATATGTGGTTTGTGTACATTTGTAAACCAGAACTTACAGAATGATAAACTTTGACTTACACTGTGGGCATCAAGTTCAACAATCCTTTCCGGGGGGCCAGGGGTCATTTGGTAAATTCGAATGATGTGATCTGTACTGCCAGTCACCAAAAATGTTCCACCTAAAGATCAGACAAATCTGGCATCAATCTTCTCTTTCACACTACTGTCTAAGATTTCCAAAGTGGCCATGCAGTGAGTACCCAAATATGGGATACATGTTTTTTGACAAGATTTTGGACTAAAACTCTGCCCTGGGTGTGGGCAATACAAAACAAAGGTATTTGTAAGAATTTATAAAAATATTTAAAATAGTTTCAACAATACGGCTAGAAAGCCACAGAAAAACAGCTCATAGTTGTAAGTTGTGTCTGCTTGAGTGACCCTTGAAGGCATGGCTGGAAGACTGATTTAATAGCAGCTGATGGTGGTCAGGATTTCGGTACTCATTAACACGTAAATTATAAGAACTCCCTACTAGATGAGTCGTATTCCTCCCCCTCAGTGCTGTTGGAATCTGTGATTTGACTGTTTGGACATCTTTTTTTCTTTCTACGTACTCTTCCAAAAAATTGGTTAAATGCCCCAAACTGGTCCCTAGTCAGGTGTGATGACCACTACACCACTGAGACTCACCATGCTGGCAACACACATGTAGTAAGTCTTGAAGTATATAATTATCATTGTGGATGATCCATGGGATCTGATCTTTCTTCGCTATCATGCGGGTATTTGTAAACTAACTAACTAGCTACTAGTACCTAGGTACCCTACATGTACAATCAATTGTATGTTTTTAATCCTTACTTAAGTATTAAAATTGCATTCATTTGGTAAACTCCCTTTTTTAGTTTTTAAAATTACCAACAGGTGATTCAATAAAGATTTTCTGACTCACCTGGACTAAATGATGAACAGACCATCTGTGTCCCAGGGCGAGTTTTTTCAATAAATCGAACTGGTTTGGTACTGAAAGAAGAAGATGGATGTATACTATTAATATTAATTTCATTTAATACAAGGCAAATAGTCATTCATGGTCAATACAAAGTACACACTTAGCCAAGTCATGTAGCCTGTTTAAAATATGTTTCAAAAACTGGCATGTGCCATAATGATCAATAAACATAATTATATATAGTACATCATTCCCGTGGCTGAGCATTAATTAACCAAATATCAGTATTTGTTTATTGAGCTTCCGCTGTACGAAAACAATGTATAATTAACAATTATTCCACGAACACGCGGAATTTCAATATCCAGTGCTCGGTATTTAATAAGAAGATTTATACAGTGAGGCGAGACTACAACAGGCCTAGGGCCCTTCAAGGTGGACTGCCTGAAAATAATATTATTATTATATTACATTCTTTTTGGTATAATTAAAAATTTCTTATTGTTAAAAAATTGTCACTTACCAATGTTCAAAGGTTGTACAGTAGCAGACAACAATGGACAGAAGTTTTGTGAGGCAGTGATATACACAGGAAGAATCCTACAGCGATTAGACACTACTGTGCACAACGCTGTGACAGCGAAAACGAGCACAGGGATGTTACAGTGAAAACGAGCACAGCGATGTTACATCAGTGGTTATGACACCGATGTGACAGCGATGTTGACATTAGTGTGACAGCGCTGTCAGTTGCCACTACTTTCACACTGATGTTCACATCGCTGTTACACTAATAAAAACACCGCTGTCACACTAATGTGAACATCGCTATCACAGCGCTGTAGGTTGATACCACTGTCACAGTGCTGTCAGTGCCACAACTGTCACAGTGCTGGCAGTTGTCACCGCTGTCACACTATTGTGCACAGTAATATCACAGTGTTGTCATTGTCACCATTGTTGCACCGTTGTCAGTTTACATCGATGACACACTTATGTTGCTGCCATCGCTGTCACAGTACAGACTGTAATTACCATTGATGTTACACTAGTGGCACTTTGTCACCGCTGTGACATTAGTGTGGACAGCAGTGTGACATTAGTGTAAAACTCAACCGATGTGCCACCGCTGTGGGATTCCTCCTGTGTATGGTTGTAACATTTGCTACAAACACTTGTACTATATGCCAGAAGTACAAATTGTCAAGGGGAAAAACTGTTGACTACTGTTCATAAATTAGTGTGGTGTATGTGAATAGGGCACAATATTCAACTTTACTGAATGGTTTATCTACAATTGATTGCACCAGTACTCACTCAAAAGTTGAATTAGAAACATCCCACTTCCAAAAACAAACAGTGCCGTCACCTCCAGTCGACATCAAATATCTTGCTTCATTAAGTGGCGATGGGCAAAACTAACACAATAAATTAATTAGAGATGTTAAAAGGTTTAAAACTGATCTACTGAAAAACTACACTATGTCTAATAAAATGTTTCTAAGTTATACTACTTAAACTAATATAAAATTTGTGTTCATTAAAAGGGCAACAAATGTTTTTACACTTGACAAAAAGATCAGCTTCAGGTCTTGCACAGTCATTGTAACTTTGGTTGTGTTTATTATTTTAAGTTGAGGTTATACTGTAGGTGTGAGCTTGTTTGTTCAGGCACAGTTGGAATTTAGCAAAAAAACATAGATTCCAAAATTTTTATGGTTCCCAATGGTTAAGTGTACTGTCAATAATTCAGGTCTATAATGTAAGGTCTTTTGAGCCAAAATAGGCACAAATGAAACTGTCCAAACCTTCCGTACCTGTAATGATGTGATCATTCCAGTGTGCCCTTGCAATACAGCTACTGGTGACATTGTCTTCAATGACCACACACGGATCACCTGATAGAAATTTAATAAATATATTTCAATTTGCCTAAAGAACATGCATTAATACTAACTGTCATTACTGATGAAATGGGTTTCTCTTGTAGCACAATGGGCAATGCACAGGTTATCAAGAGGTAGACAGTTCATTTTGGTATCCTGTCACAATGCTGAGCATTAAATTTATTTTAAAAACTATTAACAACTTTATAATAACTTATTAATATAAATTGTATTAATAACTTTAACTGTAGGTTCACTCGAATGTCATATCCCCTTTAATTGTACCCAATATTGTGGTTGAGAAATACAATGTGGGCAAGGGCCTACGGCCACAATTTTGACCTGCCTGTATGTACATGTTTTTACAAATTATATTCATTTTTAAAAACAAATTTGAAAAAAATTTATGAACCTTTATCACTAGGCTATAAAACATGTAATTTCATTTGTCTTTAGTGGACACACTACAGTGGTCTAGACAGTTTGCAAAACTCGCAAGTTACATGTATAATTTTATATGTTGTCACTGACCTTATCGCAGCTGCCTGCAGCTACTAATGTGTTTTCATAGTTTATAGCAATGTCAGAAATTTCTAGTTGATGGCCACGGAGTGTTGCCAATAGTCTACCATCCTCACTGGACCAGATTTTCACTAGGCTGTCATCAGCACCCTAGAACAATTATCATATTAAATAAAGAAACTTAAACTAGTTTACTTTGTAAACAGTCCAGGGTATCCAAATAATATGAATGCATCTTTTGTGGGTTCCTGATACAGTGTATATCGAAACCAGATTTTATTTAGAGATCAAAAATAAAACAACTTGCTCAAGGTTCCAAATGATGCATTAAACTTGTCACTTGTAACATGTACCAAGAGGAACAAACAACACAGATTATTGTGGACAACCTTGTTAACTGTACAGTGTAAGATGTGTTGATCACATAATTGGTCCAGGGGCAAAATTTTAAGACCAAAAAACCACAGGGGGGGGGGAACAACCCCCCTCTGCCAGTTTAAGACAAGTCAAGACATGATAAGACAATATTTATTGAACACCATGCAAATATATTACAGAATATTAAATTGAAAAAGTACAATTTAAATGTCGGGTATTCGCTACCTAGAAGTAACTTTGAAGCTAATCTAAGCTAGGTAGCTATATAACAGTAGTTTAAGGGTTAGCTGTGGTTTCTATCTTATTGTTTAAGTTTAAACTTTAAGGTATTTGTCAGTAATGATTGTTGTTCTGTTACTATTGCTGTGCCAGGAAGTCATCTGACTGTTTTGCTTGGAGTGACAGTTAACCCCTTTCAGCCCCACATTACATATTGCTGTATTCTCCTAAACTGTCTCAGTCTATATTTTTCTTGTAAGCAGGTTGGGAGAACATTGTTTTTCATCCTTGATATAACGCTGTTCATGATCACTTGATTTATTCTCATTACCAATTAAATGTGTTTTGTGTGGAAAATGTTAGGAGAATTTACATACTGATAAGTTGGTTGGGGCTGAGAGGGTAAATATCTTCACTAATGGGTAAAAACTAAGTACCAATGAGTCACGTTCCTTATTCACTTTATGCAATTTAAAATAAAATACTGTTAATAGTAATATTATAGACTAACAGCGTTTTATAAAAAAAAATTGACATTATTCATCTTTACTTTAAACAACACTGCAGTTTATAATGTAAACGTCAAAGAATGTGAGCACTGGATTAGTGCACATTCAAGTACTACTTACAGTAATGATACATTGACCAGTCCTGTCAAATAGCACACAATATACGGCAGACAGATGTCCCAGAATCCTCCGGTGCTTTGAAATAAGCAAAACACACATGTGGTAATGTAACAGAGCAATCTTGATGGAATATACCTATTTTACAGCCATCAGATCATCTGAGACAACATTTACAATATGGAAGGACCACACACCTGACAAATTTCAAAAATATTTAAAAGTTTGTTTTGATTCATGAGTAACTTTACATAATTTATTTTTTACATGATGATGCACCAAACAATAGCCACAGCAATTTATTGCATATATGATGTAACAAAGGTGTTAGCCAATCAAGAGCAATTGAGGAATCTAGCACAAAAATTGATCTGACATACCTTCAGTGTCTCACTGTACACGTTCAAGTAATTATTACACAGTGATTTATTTGCTGACTCCTAACTGTAAACTATGTAAAATGTTGCTGCACATAAGCTAAGTTTACCAAAGCTAAGAATCATTAGCAGTCCAAAGAGAACTGAACTATGTTATCCGGTTCTCTAAAACAATAGAACATTATCAAAATAATCAATATCAGGGTTTAACTACAATGTACATCTCAAACCTATATATACCACACTGATTTTCTCCTTCTACATAATTATTGTATATTACTATAACTACATGACATTGTATAGCTGACTGATTTCACATGCTGTGGTCAGTCAACTTTAGGTCTGCAAGTAGCCAGATGGAGCCATTGATCAATTATCAAAATATCAAATCATTTTGTTTCTTTCCTGGAAAAATTATTAAGTGCATGGTCCATACACCAAGTTATGGATCCTCGATTTTTCCCTTCTTGTTTTCATTGCTTGCATGCTCCGTGCTTGGTCCAAGATAGTAATGAAAAAAAAACTCAAACTTGCTGTACGGACTAAGCACTTAGTTAAAAAGAGGAACATTTTTTTCTAATAATAAGGCCAGACTTTTTTATTTTAAAAATTGGTTTATGTCACTGCCACCCCATGGCATTTGATCTTTGAAAGAAATTGGTGTAAAGCAAGGAATATACTGTAAAACGTCTGTTCTAGGCCTTTATTGATAAAATGAAGACTTACATTCATTACAGTCCCAGTGGCATGCTTTTACAGTTATAGTTAAAACTTAAAAGGGCAGGCCACTTTTTGGTTTTTTTTTCAGATTCACGTTTATTGATAAAATGTACTGGGCTCATTATATTTACCATAACTTGCTTGGCATACAAGTTTGGTTGTGCTATATTTCTCTTGCTTGAAGTTCCACATGCTTCTCGACTGCATAACACTTGAGCTGCAAAAAAACAATTACCTCTGATTTTAAACCAAAAAAACTTGGTTACTTTTCCTCTATTCTAACCAGTTTTGCTTGAAAAATTGATTAAATATTTGATTTCAATAACGAGATCTCTAAACATAGTTTAAATCTGTTCTGACAAAGGGTTAATTCTCGAAACATCAGATACACATTAAAGCCCACAGGCAAAAAGCATACCAAGTCAACTTTTGTTGATCAAACCAATCATCAGCTTGCTTGCCTACAAAGAATTTTTTTTTCAAATTTATCTTCCTTTGTTAATTTCTCTTACAGCAATGTATACTTGTTTACACTACCAAACTATATACCGCATTACATTTTTTGTGAAAGACTGATTCTTTCAATTGTTTTTCTGTACTGCTTTTCTGCCCAAAGATATGTAACATTTCAGAATTTGTGTGTTCATGAGTATAAGATAATGTATGTAGCAACAATTGGAGCAGTGCAGGTTTCTAGTAAAACATCCCCCAATCCCTCCCATAAAACTAAAGATAAGCTTAGTACTTCTAACCTTGACTCTAACCCCTATCTATAAGAGGGGTGGGTGGGATGTTATCAGCTGATATAATAAATTATTATTCTGGTTACAGATATACAATAACTTACTAATATTTAATAAATATTATACTCTACTACTACTTTAACCTTATTTTCATGTATTCGAATTTAAGTGGTCAGGGCACTGATTTAATTTTTGTACTTGTAGGTTGACTAGGTGCTTTTTCTAGTCGGGTTCTTATTCGAAGCTGGGTGCTTGTTAGGTCTATCTATTTCCAGTCACAAATTTCCAGGATGTATATTTTTCCTCATTAAAAGAATGGAAGAACAAAAATGTAAAAACATGGCAAAACAAAGTCAAAACTTTTGTTTGATGTTTGAATTTAAGTTTAAAACCGAACAACAAAAATTACTGTCTTGGGTAATGTTTGTCAAACTACAGCCCTATTAAAACATACAGTAGATCAATGAGGTTACTGGTGCAACATCTTCAAATCAATGTCAGATTCATAAGTGAGACACTGCTTACTCGAGGTTGGACACCTGAGTGACTTGTTCAAAAGTATACAGTACTAAATCTACATGTATTTTATACTTTTCCTTTTTTATTTATATAAAACCCACTTCAGAGTCTTGCTGTGTGCAGATGTAAGTGTTGAATGAATAAATCATGTATTATTTGTAAAATATCAAAAATAAATAATATGAATGAATGAATTTTCTACCTATATTTGCAGACTGAATTCCTCTGCCAGGGGGGAGCAGTGGAGCATCATGGCGGCAAACAGTCAGTGAACTTATGCTTGTTCTGCTGCGGTCTGAAAAACAATTTAATCCAAAAATTTAACAAGTAAAGAAACAAACACATGCCCGTGTATTATTAATAAAAGTATTAAACAAAAACTTACAACTAACACAGCCTTTTAAGTACATTCAAAAAGTTAATATACTTAAAATACTTTTTAGACTCAAATTTATTCAAAGCCAAGTTAATTTCACATAACAATAATTTGTGAAAAGCATAATTTTTCTGAATAGTTTTTAGAAGTTACTATTACAGATTCAACACAATTTCTCAGCAAACGATACGGAAGCAAGTATCAGTCCACTTTAATACTTTCCCATAAAACACACTTTACAACTCACCTGATTTCTGACGAAGAAGCGACTGTCGACCAGCTCCGAGTAACGAATGGACTCCACGCACACTTGCAGGGACTTGATGCTCCAAAAGTGGAACAAGACGCTTGCATATTCTCTCAAGGAAACTGTCGTCGATGTGTTGATTTTGGTTGCTCTATAAACCACAATTTAAAAGAAGATATTTCAAAAAAATATATTTTGGACATTGACAGTGTTAGTCAGCTTAGCGGCCAAGCCGTGTTTAGAACAAACCATGCCACGTGATAGGTTGAGAATGACAGCATGGACGTGTCATCGAAAACAAAATATCGAGTTGCAACCTTCAATTAATTGTGATTCAGAAAAGCGAAATCAAACAATTTATCCAGTCAGTTTTGTTGAAGCTTAACTTTTATATACCCCATTCTAACATTTAGTTAAAAAACTGAGTTGAAACTAGTCACGAAATCACAACATAACGAAGACATATATCCACGTCTGAAATGGAAAACGATTACCGTTTCGGATGACTTCCGCCACATTGGAATAATAATAATATTGGCGCTGCGATAAAACACTCCCCGGAGACATCTGGTATTCATTTACTATTCTGGAAACAATAGATTTCCATGTCAAGCAGTTGCCAAAAGCTCTGATTGGCTGGCGCTCACGTCAACTGCTGGAATATTTTATGAGTTTACAAAAAGACAAAGGGCATGGCATGTGTGTGTGTATTGATGTCAAGTCTGCCTAAATTTCATAATGAACGCAGAGAAAAACACAAACTGCTTCCCCCACCAAAATTGCCTTGAAAAATAAAAATTCTTGCTCTGAAGAAACTTTTCTTTGAAAACGTGAATCGTTTTAAATTTGAAATAAAATCTTCTTAATGTGCAACCTTCCTGTTCATGAATTTAGAAGCCAAAATTGATTCAAGTTGCAAGATTTTTTATTCAGCGTAAAAAGGAGGCCAAACTGTACCGTTTCTTGGAAGTTTTGAGCATGTTCCCGGCCCATCCAGTCAAGGCGGTCTGGCAGTAGCTGTTGACGAAATGGGAAGTCAGCTTCGAGTATCAACATGAAACGTATTATATGCTATTGTCTGCTACCACGCCACAATGCATCTGGACTTTGAAATGAGCGTATTCGACAGATATCTTAAAAATTCTGGCTTTCAGGGGTAATTCCACTTCTGTCTAAAGTTATTTAGAGAAAAGGGGTACATACCCGATGTTCGAAGAGTTCATCTCTCAGAGCCTGAAAGGAAGCACGCAGAGGTTAGGTGAATATTCTCACGTCAAATATGATTCAAATCCCAACTCACCTGGGCTGCTCTATGGCAGGGGCCATTCGAAAGGTACTTCGCTATCAAGAAATACAACTCTGTGGACATTAGACAAGAATTTGAAGTTAGAAAAGCGAGGGGAAAGTGCCTACAAATACGGCTATTTACGAATCTACCTTTTCGGAATTTTTCTTCGGCGGAGTTCACGGTTTCGTGGTTGGCCATGTTCTACCAGTCTCCAGACGTTAATTCCGACGTTCTACGGCCACTGGAAATGTAGAAAACTACCATCGATTTGGATAATAGGAACAACGGTTAAGCGTGACATGGCGGCAAGAGTGCCTTGCTTTCTCTTCCTCGTCATGAAATCACGCGTTGCCTCATTAGCATATATTTTTCGGAACTGCGCGTGCGCAGTACTTGCCGGCAGAATTGGTATGTGGTGGTGTGTAGTCAGTGATGTCGTGGTTCAAGGAAGAAAAAAAGACAAGTTATGTCCGATCGTTTTGTAGTAACGTTTTGAAATGTGGCCCAATGCCGAAACACGTAGCGTTTATTATGGATGGGAACCGCAGGTTTGCAAAAAAGGTGAACTGCGAGCGCTCAAAGGGTCACGAGAAAGGCTTCGATAAACTGACTGAGGTAAATACCACGTCCACGATCATATGTGATTTTCATTTGATTACTTTAAACCATTTGCTGATCGCACGGAACTCTCGATATTAGGAAGTCTGCATCTTATAAATGCTTTTTAGCACTGCTAAATATGTTTTTTTAACTGTTTTTGTATTTTCAATTTCTTTTGAAATCTATGAGATGATGAAATTACTTCTCAGCTTGTTCAAAGTTCAATTGTTTGTATCAGTTTATATACTGGGATGCACTTACAATAAACCATGCCCAATATCTGTATGCCGGAGTGCTTGTATTTCTAGCCTAATTGGTGTTTTACTTCTTCTTAAGATAATTTTGCTCTTTTTTAGTTTTTATTATTTAACTTTAGTTAGTATTTAAATAGTAAATTCTTATCTTGTCTTCAAGATTTACCATACAATGACAATGTCATGGTTGTTTGTAGGTTTATCAAAATTAACGAAAATGCACAAGATACTGGTATGAAACACACTGTTTTCCCTTTATTTGGCAACCAAATTGTTTTGCCAACTAAAAGTTATCCATGGTTCTGAAACCAGAGCTCTCAAGTTGGGATTTCCCAAAGGCCAACTGGGGCGATTCCAGGATTTAGTGAATGGGAGTTAAGAAAACATCCAGCCTACATTATCTTATTCTTATTTTTGTGTTACAAGTTCTATTTTTGCAAGAAAAAGTATGGTCTAATTGTTCACTAGTGTTTGTTTCACTTTAGGGTAGGCCCACAGGCAGGGGCATACAAGGGGTGCTAAGAGCCAAAAAGGTCTGCCTGATAGGACCGTAAAATATTTAGAACATTCGATCGAAAAATAATACGATGATCGATGGTAGAAATTTCAATTTCAATGCATTTCCAGCAGTTTGAAGACCTCAAATCGTAATTTTTTTCTGGGGGAGCATGTCCCAGAACCCCTAAAAACCCAGGCAGAGTGTCCAACCATCTCGAACAAGGTGACAATGTCCCGGTTACTTGAGTCAGGACCAGAGTATCCCATTTTTGCAGAACAGTTCACACAAACCAACGAGCAGAGAAAATTAGTTTTGTTAATTTATCAGCATATTTGTCAGCAGATTAACAAACCATTTAACTTGGAAATTCAGGTCAATTCCGAGTTGTAGCCATGCTGAATGACGCTAGAACCCTAAAATAAAATCACTTAACAATGCTGGCCAGTTCCAGCATTTCCAAACCAAGCATTCTGCTGCTTTTTCGCTGATCTGTTTTACACCATTAAGCTGTGAGACACTTAAGACAAGTCTTTTTCCCAGCCAGCTGACTATAACCTTGAGAAGCATAAATGTACAGAAGATAAAACTGCACTGTCTGTGTACTTTTTGGTCATTCATAAGTAGCTAGTATCTTATTTTGCGAGCATTAAAAGGGGCGTGACAATAGTTATCAATTGTGAAAATATATTACAGGCCAATGATGATAAGGTTCATTTTGTCAAAGTTAAAAAGATAACAATCAATTTTTTGAACTTTTGTGACATAGCTATCGGCCTGAGAGTGCTGGAAAGGGCATTATAGGGTTTCTGAATTAAAAATGCAAAAACCTGCAGTACCAAACAAAATCACCAATCCCCGAGGTAATGAAATTATGGGTTTTTAACCCCCCAAAAAACTTTAGACCCATCCGTCCACCCCATCACTATTATGAGATGACAGTTACAATTATAGGAGTATGTACCCTGTGCCGGGTATAAAATTGTGTAGCAATTTAAACAAGTTAAGTAATTGAAATCAATGGTATAACTGCTCATTTTAGGTATCATACTTAATGGAGCCGAAACCAATTGTAGAATTACACACGTTTTAGGTATCCTACTGATGAACAGTTACTGATTTGCATTTTGTTTCAGAAACATCATAGTAGTCTGTACAGTTTCAATTATGATGATCAGTTACTGATTTTTCTTTTATTTCAACTCAGGTGATAACCATTGCCTGTCCTGTTATTTTGACATTACACTGTTCACTCACTTTCAGGTCCTTGAGTGGTGTTTTGAACTTGACATTCCTGAGGTTACTGTGTACGCTTTTAGTATTGAAAATTTTAAACGCTCAAAGGAGGAAGTTGATGGACTTATGGAACTAGCAAAACAAAAATTTGACAGGCTTATGGAGGAGAGGTACAGTATAGTACAGTACTAAATCTTACAATTTAGGTTTTTCCCACGGGCATACAGTGAAACAAAATCTACTGTGAAGTATATGAACAGTTACAACAATTCATTAATTTTGAGTTTGTCAGTACAGTACAGGTGTATGTTGTTTGTTCAGACAGAGCAGGTTAATTTTTTGTTTGTACAGTATCCCACACTTTTAATAATACTTTAATGTATTTCTTAAATTTGGTTTTTCTTTAGAGACATGATCGAAAAGCATGGGGTGTGCGTTCGAGTACTTGGTGACCTGACGCTTCTGCCGCTGGACCTTCAGCAGTCAATAGCCAGAGTTGTGAAGTTCTCAAAAAATAATTCAAGGTATGAAATTAACACCATGCAGATATTGATGCGTAGATACATAATTATTTAGTTACGTATTTTATTACAGTTATTATTTATTGATTACAGAAGTAAATAATTGTATTCTAAATCTAGCTGATGTATATGGTAATCAATGAAATTACAGTAACTGTAACAACTTTAGTTAAAAATTATATTGACTTTTTTAAATTGACAGTTGTATGAACTGTAATCAATGAGATAAATATTGTAGCTGTGAAGTTTCTTTCTCTATTTTCTCATGATAACTTGTTTCCATAAATGTTTTACAGAGCAACGATGAATGTCTGTCTTGCATACACTTCAAGACATGAAATCTCTGAGGCAATAAAATCAGTCGCTACTGGTGTGGAAAACGGAATCCTAAAACCAAGGTGAGAGAATTGGCATGTTTGGACCCTGGGTTTAAACAGCAATCTGGTAATCTCTTAAGAAGCCAGCCCTGGAACACAGAGATCTCAAGTTTGTGTTTTACCAAGGAGTAAGATTGCTTGCTGAAGGGAGGTCCAGGGGCATACTTCCCCGGAAAATTTTTGAGTTTTGCACTTATTAAAACAAGACACAATTATTCCTTCTATGGAAGGTGAAGGAAGGAATTTTACAATTACAAGCACTTATAACAGCCAAAACAGTAGAGTTATGGAAGAGTGCTAATGCGCGAGAAATACTCGTGAAAGCGTGGTATTACATCGAAATGTGTTAGACTTAAGAGCTCTGAGAACAGTGTGCTGTAACTACATGTTATTGTACATGTCATTAAAACTATAACTGAAGGTTTTCTTAAGATTGCCTAAAGTGTAAAATGCTGAAAACTCAGTTGGTGATTTTTCAAGGTTCACAGTAGCCGGATCTTGGCAATGTAGAAGCCTGTTCGAAACAATAAACTGATTTGCTGTGAAGACCAGTTTTACAATGTAGTTACAGAGTTTGAAAGTTGACATTTTTCAGAAAAAAGTGCAACACCATGTTTAGCCTGGCATTAAACCAAGATTTAAAACTTTTCTGAAAAAATGTGCAACTTGAAAGTTAACACTATAACCGTAACTATTAATAGCAATCAAAGTCATTAAAAGCACTTGTAAATATTTTTATAATTGTAATTATTACAATATCTCCAAACCTAAGTTTTCTTGATTTGGAAAAAAAAAATTAAGCAAGTCATTAACTACCTTAGTCATAATCAGGTAAAACACTTACCGTAATAAAAACACTTGTCTATTTCTTTTGGTGTGTGGAACATGTTTTGCAGTTGATCTGAAATTGGCATAAAGTTTAGCATGAGGTCTGAAATTTGGTACCAGGAAATCTGTTTAATTTTGCCTGAATATAAGAAGGGGTTGCACAGAATGTGCCACCCATCCCCACCAGAATTACATGTAGATAGTTAGTCTGGATAATTTTATGTTGGGTGCACCATACTTTTTCATCTATAAAGATTACCACTGAACAAAGTTTTATGACATGTTTAATTGTATTTTAACTGGAAAAGAACAAATTATCTTGGCAGTAACTTACAGCTAGTATGAATTTGAGCTCTGCTGTTTTTTGCTAGCTACATGTATCGTCATCTCAAAAACAAGAAGAATATATACCTGTTTCTACTGATTACAATAAGTTTGTACACTAACTTTTGTAAATGATTTTCATAGTGATGTAAGTGAACAGTTGATTGAGCAATGCCTGTACACAAGTTGCTCGCCACCACCTGACATGCTCATCAGAACATCTGGAGAAGTTAGGTTCAGCGACTTTCTTCTCTGGCAGGTAAAGGAATTCTGTGTGGCTGATCATGAGCTAGACCTTCTTATGGCAAACACTGATTCAGTTGCAATCCCATCTATAAAGCGTTTTTTTGGTCTTAAAAAATGCTTTTGAATTTGTTATACCAGCATTCCGTTTAGGCCATAACCACAGGGCGCGGTGCCCTGTTGTTTTTCTGTGCACCCTGTCGATTTCCTCCAGCGCCCTATTGTTTTTTTTTATCTGTGCATTGTCTTAATGAAGACTTGAGGCTAAAAACCTAAGTTATTTTCACCAAAATTTGAGCGCCTTGTCCTTTTCTCAAACCAACTCATATAAACTGATAAACACCAATTTCAACATCTGAAGCACAGATCTTTGAAAGAGGCTACCATTTTGATAAAGGTAATTGGATTTTAAGTTAGTTTGAAATTATGTTTTCTGTACAGAAAAAGAAGAAAAATAGTTATTTTTTTTATTTAAGATCAAATGTGTTTTAATTTTTCAAAGAAACAGAACATCTACAAGTTTTACAACAGAGACAGGGCATGAGATTCATGTAAGGAGGAACTTTAAATAGGTGGTCTTCGCCATTGATTGCCATGAATCTATTTCTTTTGGCGTTAAATTCACAACTACATGTATTAGGTGTGTTGTTTTATTTAATCTATTCGAACTTTGGATGGCTTCCTCATTTCAAAATCCAGAATAAACTGAATTGAACATGACTTCTTAGCAACTAAGATAATTTTATACACTAACTGATGCATGACAGTGTACTTTTCATGTTTATCTCTATATCTTACTACTTCCACAGTTCCATCAGAATTTTTCAATATTTTTTGTCATTGTTAGAGCACTGAGATTCTAAAAAGTGCTTCTAAAACAGTTTTATTTGTTATTACTGTAATTATTATTATTGTTATTATTGTCTATCAAGTATGTGTGCTTATTATATGGCTGACTAATTTCGCATGCTGTGATTGGTCAATTCCAGGTCCGTAAGTTGCCGTACGGACCGCTAGCTCTCGATCTACCTTTTCAAAAGTGGAATAACCAACAAAGCCATATAATAAACATCTTATTAGCCTTGTTTGTTCAGTCCGTATGGCAAGTTATGGATCCTCGTTTTTTCCCTCCTTGTTTTCACGGCCCTCGCGCTTCGCGCTTGGGCCATTAAAGGAAGGAAAAAACTCGGTCCATAACTTGCCGTACGGACCTCGCACTCGGCTAATAAGAGGTACAGTGTATGTACTACCAAGATTGCCCCCATGTGGCATTTCTAAAGTTATTTGTTAATAGTAATGAACTTTTAAAAGTTATAAATTAAATAGTAAATATCATCATTCTTTTGCAGTGTTCCTACGCTTGTTTGTCATTTCTGAGAGTTTTATGGCCAGAGTTTTCTGTTTGGGATTTCTACTGTACAATCCTTAACTTTCAGTGGAATTATCAAGCCATCCAGGTATAGATTGGCAGTCTTTACATCTGTAGAAAAATATCAATTTGTTTTTTTGTCGGCAAGGTACAGCTTCCAGTCTGCAATTAGTAACCATTGCGTGTTAGTTTACACCACCGCTCGGTTTTTGTGATTTAAGGATATACAGGACAAAACAGAGGTATCTGTCTTCAACTGAGCTTAGCTCGCAAGATATTCGGCCGATCTTCATTAAAGTACACATTTTCTAAAAGAAAAATAAGTGTAGATTTTGAATCTGTTCCCTTATTGGTTAAAATTTACAGATAAATTGGGAAGATTCTGGAACTATAGCCAGTTAATCCAAATTATCCTACATTTACGAAGTACCGTTCGAAACCTTCAGTAATAGTAGTTCTAGCGGAAATGTCTTGAATTTTTGTGCGCACGTTGTCACAGTG
>JAOBRG010153545.1:0-18515 GCA_027574985.1 Umimayanthus nakama | reverse complement strand
CCTATTTTTCCTTTTATTTTTTTTGTCTCTTGGTATCTCGATCATTGTATGTCGTGGCAAATGGAATAAATAAATAACTAAACCTTCCATCTAAGAAGGCGTAAGGTTGGAAGGGGGGTGGGGGGTCAATCTGACCACCCCTTCAATTTTTTTGGCTTAAAATTTTTGTTCCTGGACCGATTTCCAAAAGCTTTGGTACAACAGTTCTTTGTTCGTTAACACATCTTTTGACTTCAGTTAGGTGACGTAACGATTGGTGACGTCATCATAATAAGTCACGCAACTTGTCATCTGTGTGTTGACTACAAAATTGTAGCTTTTCGCCAAAAAGCGATTATTTTAGCCTAAGTACTAAAAGTACAATTTTTCATATTCCAATCGCTAAATGTTTGTTTTCTTACCTTTTTCAGTGATCAAAAGGAAAATCTGAATTTTTGAAAATCCAAGATGGCGGCCACAATGACATTTATATGGCTGTAGTTGCCATGGAAACCAATCAAACATCACGTGATTTCAATTAATTTAAAAAACAAAAGAAGTTCTTTATATGTGCCAAACATCAAGTCAATCGGATGAAAGTTGTCAAAAGTGGAAGGACGGGGTCCAATTGAACCCCCCCCCCCCCTTTCTGCTAGGTAAGTTCTATCGAAATGATATTTAAACTACAAAATACAAAAAAACTAGGAAACTTAAAATGGGTCATTTGGAGCTTTAAAATCACTTTAAAATTAAACAATGTAGAATTTCAAATTCTTTCAGGGACGGCATTTAGTCTTTTTTACCCTTCTAGAGGAAAAGCGTCTATGCAAGTGTCGGGCGGCAATTTGGTAGCTGCAAATCGCGATTCTGGCGGATGTTGCGTTGTAATCCTACTGCAGCACTATGAATTTGTTATAGCTAAATGAGTGGGGAAAAGTTACCTTATGACTTTTGCAAAAAGTCCATTTGATCAAATCTGTGCATACATTGGTGGGCTAAATGAAGCACTGATTAGAACTTACAAGCCTAAGATCGATGTGGGGTAGTCCGTATACTCAGCCGTAACGTCCGGTGGTAACTCAAACGCAGCTTGATCGTGTCGTTGGTCATTCTCTTGCCCTGATTCAAATGGTCGAGATAAGTCTACTTCAAACGTGATTTTACCTGCAGGCACATTTGGATCCCCCTAGGAGTAGAAAAATCAAGTAATACGGTACGTGGTTCAGTGCTGCAAATTTTCGCATTCTTGAAACGATACAACTGCGTTAATTGGCTGCTATTTTGAGAGAACTATAAGAGAAACCGTCGGCAAAAACAATAAGGCAAAAGCTGTGCTCGAACCAACAAGAAACACATAGGGTAAGCCACTTTGATATGTTTTTGCAGGGTAACATTCAATTGACGCAAAGTTCTGATCCCCACTTCAAAAGATGCCCTTACACCGTCTGTGTGTATGGTCGCCATGCACAACTTCATTAGTTCTTATGCACTACATCTAACTTTGTTACAAATTCCCAAACCACGTGATCTGATTCACAATTTAATACCGTTATTTTTGTTCCAGTTATTTTGTCTGCTGATGATTGTGTCACCCAAATCAGTTCAACTCCATGGCTGCTGTATGTTCCCTAATGAGAGAAGAAGAGTATCGATTACAGAGATTTATAAACAATTCTCCACTTTGATATATTATATGCCAGATGTTGTAAGAGTGTGTTCAAAGCCAGTACGAAAAGGAAAAAAGTTTCCAATTAATCAACGCTAATCGCTTACATATTCGCTGAAAAGAACATGATCATGATGCTATACTTTGATACTGTCATGATTACAAATCTAAAACAGACCAGTGTCTTTCTTTGCTGTCGCTGTCTTTGTCGCTGATGTTGATTTGGTTTATTTCAAGTACTCGGAGTCAGTTCTCTGCATTTTGAGTTGATTTAACATATGTGAGATGGCTCGTAACAAGTCTAGAAACTGTCTTATGTAAACCTTGCTTAGCATTGTATGGTACCACAAACGCAAATTCAGAAATAGACAAATATTCAACTAATATTTGTTTTGAAACGCAATGAAGAAACTGAACATAAATTTGAAACTTCAAACATAGCTGTCTCTAAATTATGCTTTTTACAGCATTTATACATTGGTAAATCAGTCTAAACATTTAATGGCAAAAATGATTTAGTTGAAGATTGTGTTCAATAAAAATAACGCGAAAAAAATCAGAATTCTCTGTGTAAAAGTCAAACTGGCATCATGCAAAAGCTTTACCTTAAAAATTCCCGGTTGAAGATGAGATGAAGCAACACTTTGCGGTAAATCAAGGCGACGATACACTGCTGGTTGCCTGAAATAAATCAAACACCAGCTAAAAATCTTTGGTTAACAGTCAGTGGAGCTGTGCCCAACAACTGTAATCGAAAGCATCAAGGGGTCATGACCATAGCTACTTCATGCAGACAAGGTCGTAGTTTTGCCTTTTCCAAAAGTTACATAAAAACAGAGTTACCGTGTTTTGAACCCGTGACCGCCTGCTTTCTTGTCCTACATACCACCCTAACAACAACAACTTGTTCCACTGCCGTTGCCATTCTTTTTTATTGCATATATATTATAAATGGTATTAACTGTTGTTGGAAGTGGCATCGACTGTTATAACTTGCAACAACTACTTACGATGTGAAATTAGCGTCGAGGTTACTGTATCACTTGTTATTATTTATTATTACTTTTTATTATTACATTTTTTTTCAATAACACAGGTAACTCGACTTTACTACACAACAAATTCAGTTAAGTTTATCAAGCAAAAGTTTCAACATCCAACAGCTAGCTAAGACAGCGGCCACTAGTTTGCCAGTAATTGACTTAAGTGTTGCCCCCTCTACACAAGAATCGATTGTATGGATGGATGAATAGACCGATGGAAATGGATTGATTGCTATAGTCGCCACTAGTCCAGGCATTATACTGGATCAACCTAGAAGAAATTTGCAACAAAAGAATTTTTCCGGATTTAACATCCAGAAGGCCACTTGAACATCATATAAATAAATTCCACCTTTGGAATATTCCAAAAAATCGTTTTTTAAAACGCAGGGTTTTGCGGCTGCATGGAAACGGGGATGAACATGACGGAAGGATCGTCGAATTTGTTTTAAAGAAACATCTAAATGGTACTTCATACAGATTTGTTACGGTTCGAGCACATTAGTCCCCCTAATAGGTACCATATGGATGCACGTGTGTTTTGATATTCATAACAGTTGTGCCGGAACAAAAATCAAAGTGCTCTGAGAGCTACGTCATCCTAGCACCTAAGAGCAAACAAAGTTTGGTGAACGCTGATGAGCACTCGTGAAGGCTGATTAACACATGTGAAGGATAGGTGTCCTGATAAGCAGGCTAATAAGATAAGTAACTGTGTAACAACATAAGCACTGCAATCTTTAGCCTAATCATAAAGACATAATGCAAAGTCGCAAGGGCATAGAAGAAAAAACTGCCATTATGATTTTCATATGTAGGCAATACCTACAGGTCCCTTACTGAATACATCTTCCCTCAAGTGCCTAACAGACGTACAGGTACGCTTATTTCTTATTTTGCCCTTAACAATCTATGCTACGAGCAATAAATAAATTGTACGGTACGTTTAATCACAATTACGGCATCAATAACTTTTTCTTTCTTTTTCAAAGGCTGGGGTCGCACCTACGGAAAAACAAAACTTTTCCAGTCAAAAACCAATGAAAAGTTTCTGATTGTATTTCCGATTGAAACTTATTTTGCGATGGAACTGGTCGCATCTACAGTTGCAAATCATTTTAGAAAACTAAAATACAAAAAAAAACCTGTCAACCTGTAAAACCTGTTTGTTTATGCAATCGAATTTGACACTACTGGCACAGTGTTCACGTGATTCCCGACAAGAAGATTTAACTTTGATCACAGTTTTGCAAATAGTTAATACAAATCCAATAGATTTTTTTTGTATCAGTTTGTACTATACGACGATCTATTTGGCGAGGATATCAGAGGCTGCTCAATAGTTACTTCTTATGCACCTGTCAATAGTTTGCCTAAGGATGGGGGAGGGCCCGGGGGGACAGCATTCAAAGGGAATTGGATTTCGTGAAGCTCTCCTCGGGTTAGGATTTTGATGATCACAATGGACCCGCGGGTGGGGAATTTGACTCCATCGCCCGCTTGGAATGTTTAAAGGGCCTGCGGACGAGCAGTCTGCCATCTTGGAAGCTGCACCTTCCAAGTCTTTTCGCGCGCAAGAAAATGGCAGAACGAAAGGTAATGAACACTTTGATGCTTTTATTTTATTAAATTTTTAGAACAGAAGTTGTTTTTACACTTAATTAACACCCATCATATCTCAGTCATTGAAGTTTTATAAAACAAATGTTTTTATATCAAACTGATTTCAACTAAAACAGATGTCACACATTGCTACTCTTTTTTTATTTAACATTAAGATATTCGTGAGTTACAGTTTGGCACCTCCTGTTCTTCCTTCCTCAAGGTACTCTTTGGCTACTGTAAGAAAGTGGAACTACAAGATAACGGTGGATCTGCAACTGTACAGTGGGTACAGTGTGATGGCGGCGAAGCTTGGTATCACCAACTTTGCACTTTAACCCCGCTTCAAGATGACATGTTCTGGCACTGAACATTTTGTATTGCTGTAAATCTACGTGAGGAACAACAGTGCTGAACTGATCAATAAAGCGTTTTGAGTCTCTTGGTTAGTTTGTTGATATCTTAATGTTAAAGTCTTATCATCCCAAGGGGCGGGAATTGACTCTTAATGGAGACCCAGGGGTAGGGAAACTTTTAGAAGCCTGAAAAAGTCAAATTCCCCAGGGGTTGCCCGCCCCCCATCCCCTCCACCATTGGCAGGTGCATTAGGTGTAAGCGCGTGACACAGCTATATATAGCTGCAGTCCTCGAAACCTGTTTTTGCTAGCTCAGCGGCTAAAAGCGATCCCAAAGTGACAAACAACAGTTCGAGAAATTTGCCACTCATTCAAAGAAGCATGCGAAGTTTACATGATTCAATTAATGTTTCTCAAGTTTATTAAATCAAAACACTACTAAAAACATATTGTTATGTACGCACCTTTTGCCGTTCAGTTGCAAAGTTACATGGAGGTCTATCACAAAATGTCGATTTCAGACCAAAAGTAAACAGCAGTACACTCCAGTCCTGAGAACGCTTTTGAGTTTCATTCATGGCATGTTTGCTGCGGTCAACAGGCGTGACTTGGTCAATACTTATGAGCAGTTGTTTACATCTTGTTGCACCTGCGCCAGTCATTAAGGCAGACGCCGTCCGACTCCCCTCATACTCATACCAATATGTCACCTAGCACTATCGCGCTAGGATGACATAAAAAAACGGAAAACGTACATGAAAACGATGATGCCGTTGTAACATATTATATCCCTAAAAGATATCTTTTGAATGCGAATACCTATTTCAGGGTGTCAAGTGCCAAATGATTTGCAAAAAAAAAAGGAAAACAGGAATGAAAATGCTGAAAAATAGGAAAAAATAGGAACTTTCTCCTCAAAATAGGGAAAAAATAGAACCATTTCTTTAATTTGCACTCTGACAACTACTGACTTACACTGATGTGAAAATAGCGTTTGTAGCTTATTTCTATGCACACTGCTTAAATCTGCAAATGTTCTGTCCCATTATTAATGAGCAGCAAAGAAAATCCATGAATCTTTACATTGCATATCAATCCATGCATGTGCATCAACAAAACATAGTTCTAGGAAAACAAGTCATAACTTCAATTACACAGTTATTACATTATCCATCATAAGAGTAACAGCTCTTAATTCGATTTCTTATTTTTTGCTGGTGGCTGTGCTGAGGGAATTGTCTTCAGTTGAAGAATCTTGTGTGTTTTAGTGTCCAAGGACATGCGTTTTCACCTACGGTCTTTAACTGCTACACTGTCTATTCTCGCGTGTTCCTTGCAGTGTCAAGCACCATCGTTGAAACACTGAGACTGTGCCTTTTCACAGTTAAAGCTGAAAGAGAATCATCAATGGAAATTGAGGTTGCGTCACTTAGTAACTCAATTGCAACTTCAAAATCTTCCCTTGCTGTCTTCTCGTCCTTTGAAATATCCGCCTCGTTCTTTGCCAAAAAATCCCTGGACTTCAACAACTTCTCTTTTTTTTTCTTCAGTCTTTCTTCTTCCTCTTTCTTTTTCTTAGTATCTTCTAACTCCTTTCTACTTCTCTTCCTTTTCTTGGTTTAATCTTGCCTTGTACGCCGACTGGACCAAGACGTACATATTTCCTCATTTCTTTGGTGACAGGGATCTTCTCCGGTCTGCAGTTTACTGGGTCGTTGAACTTCACTGCATCTTTTAGGAGCCACAAGCCAATATTGGTCTGCTCCCCATTTCTTGATCTTTCCTTCGTTACAACTCAGGCGTTCACCGCTCAGAGTCGGCATTTTCTTGGGCCAAACAAGCCATGACTTAACTAGACGGGGGAAGTTGTTGATAACGGCCATTACCTTCAACAGATGTCAGCAAAAATGCAGCGTTCCAACTCGCTTGTCGGTATCTATGTCTGATATGTCACCGTCGTTCTGGTATAGCTTCCACTCATCTCAGACTGCTGCAGTGTCGAACTGTGGCAACAGTTTCCTCGAAAGACTATGAATGGAGATGACTGTAGACTTGCGTTATCTCTTTAAAAGGTTTAGGCATCATAGATTCTCGAGAACACTGTTGTTAAGAGGTAATGTGGCTTGCAATTGTGGTACGGCTGCACCCCAAAACGCATACATGCCAAGGAGTGCTGCATTTTTGTTTTTCGGGCTTAATCAGCGCCAAATACTTCCTGTGTTGTCACCTAAACAAGTTCACTGTCAGGAAGTTGATCCTCGATTACTTGGCAATCAGACAGACTGCAGTGCGGAGCCATGTACATCTTTCAGTTGATCTGCCTGGGCAAATCTTCTCATTAATTTCAAAAGGGTCAAGCCCATTGCATCATATACCACATGTACGGTTGGACCACTTGTCTGCAACACATCTAGGAACTCTTCACAGACAGGGACAGTGCTTCTTAGATACTCCAACATAGCTTTTGTCACATTTCGTTCACCTGTGGCTAGTAGTGCTGCTACCAACTGAAGTTGATTCTCTTCTGTTTCTTTGAGTCATCTTTCTCAAGAACCTTGATAAACTGACAGATCGTGTCCTACTGTTCAAGCATCAGTGACATGGCGAGTGGCAGGGCCAATGCTTAGCCTACCAACTTCTTTTTGCTGCTGGAAGGTCTCAATATCAGCCCCTAAGTCAGCCTGCAGTTGCTGGTAGTCCTCTCTCCTTGCAGCACTGTACTTGAAGATGGCATGAAGATCCAAGTATAGCTGATCGATGTCTTTGCCATATATTTCAAGTCCTTTACCAAAACCGTTATGTACGACATGCAGAATACAGCTCCCAAGATCAACGAATGCTCGTCTTTGATAACTTGCTCGATCTTTCTCATGCTTTCCTTATTTACATGTCCGCTGATCATGTGATCATTTCGGAGGGAAACAACACAAACTTGCTATCTTGCTACTATGACTTTTACCCGAGCAACTGATTCTCCTTATTTCGGACGCCTCTTTTAACTTTTGAGGAAAGTTAATAGGAAAATTGAAAAAAACTGCTAAACAATAGGAAAAAATGAGAATTTCGGTGAAAAATAGGAAAAAAGTAAGAATTTTTCAGAAAACAGGAAAAAATAGGACACTTGACACCCTGCTATTTGTATTCATACCGATGTATCTGCTATTGCAAACCCTAAAAATACGACGATCATCCCCGTCATATCCAGTGTGGGAGTCTTGCCCCTGGAATTTGTATGTCTTAGGGCTTACGGAAACTTAACAGTAGGTTTCCATGCTGTGCGAACTGTGACGGGTTGTTGATGGACTCGGTCACTGAGCAAAAGCTACTTAAACGTTCAAATACGAAGTGATGAAAGACTGACAAGACGACGCAGAACAACCGAACGGCAACGTTCAACTTGGCTGCTCTAAACGCCTGGGGGGAGGCGTTTGACGCCACCCAAGACTTATATCCTTTATTACTCACGAACGATTGTGTCTCCAGTCTCTTTACTTCGTGACTTTTCCTCAAATTTACCTGGGAACAATTAGGTGTTCAGATTTAGATGTTTAGGCATTTAATTAACCTGTTGCCACGGCAACCCAATTCTGAAGCCTTGCTGAAGTCATATTTAGTCCATTTGTGTTTTCATTTCAAATTTAAGTGCTTGTTTCACTTGAATATTGACAAAACGGAATATATAAAATTACTAATGAATTTATTCAACAAATTTGAAGCAAAAAATAGGTTTTGACAGCGTTTTGACAAAGTCCGAAAATCCAAGACGGCCGCCAAGAAAATCCATTATGGTTTCTTGGTGACGTCACAGCTGAGGTATAACAGTAGCAATGGATTTATCTCACGACCCTTAGTAAGTGGAGTAAGTTTCATTTCTATACCTTCTATAGTTTTAAGAAACGGAGAGGGGGGTTAAAATACGGCTGGCTTTAAATAAAGAGGAGATTGACTGTTTGGTTGTCCTAGAGAGTGGCACAGACAATTTAGCAGAAGATCTGAGAGTAAAACTGTTTGATCTTGGGAGTTCGATAAAAGCGTGGTTCGGGTGTTTCTTGTCAGCTATAGGATCCGCTGCAGTTCCATCTTTGCTTCTTCGTCTATCCTCTGTTCGAGTACTGGAAGTTGCAAAGTTATCTTGCAGCCATGAACCAACTTCAATATTTTAGCTTGTTAGTTGTTTTAGTACAATAACAGTTTTAACTCAATGTAAATGTATGCGTACATTTAACTGCAATGTAATTTTTTAGACGGCTTATTTTATATTTAATTTATTGAAATTTTTTTAGAAAGAAGCTAAACTCTGAAAAGCCCCTCTGGGAAGAGACTAACAAAGTATTGTATTGTATTGTATCGATGTTCTTGGCTTTCAGCTTTGACAGCAAGACAGAATGATCGACAAGATTAAATGCTATGCGGAAGTCGAGAAACAGTGCATAGATGCCGTTTCTGTCGCTCGGGGTGTAGTCAGTGTCACTGAACCAGCTCCGTGTGATATTTATGAGAGCCGACACAGTGGAGCGCCCCTGGGTAAAGGCATGTTGGTTCCCTGTTACTGTAAAAGCTGATTTGTTTAGGGATATCTGTACTTTCTCGAGAACTTTACCGAGGACCGGGAATCACACATATCTGTCGGAAATCCTTTTCGATATCTTCAGGGGGTAAATCTTGGAAATAGGGTTGGCAAGCGTGCTAATAAAGTGTTTGATACTTCTTCTTGGCAATGCTGGTGGCTTTGATTGCTTTCCCGGCGCTCAGCTTGTTTAGAGTTGCTTTAACCTGCCCATTACTAGGGAGAGTCTTGGTGGATGGTCAGGAAGGCCATCCGGCTGGATGTTTGGGAACAAGGGGTGTGATTATTTCATGGTCTGGTTAATGCATCTTGTAACTTCTCAGCCACTTCGGACAGATTTTCAGTCGCGAGGCAATTCGATTCGAATCTACAGCGGCACACAGACGGTATATAGACTTGAACCATTTGGCCGGGTTTATGGTGCGGCTGTTTGCAGTTTTGTCTTCATAGTATTTCAACTTTGCCTTCGCTACCATTGTCATGACTCTTTGGCGGAGATGTTGATACCTCTACGTATCCCTTCTTATCAGATATTAATTGGGAGGTCATCCAGGGCCTGTCACTGGGGTGCATACGGATTTTCTTTACTGGTATCGGTTCGTCAATAATGGAGTTAAAAGTCTTGGTAAAAGCCACAACTTTGCGGTATAAAACATCAGGGGCATTGAGCACTTCATCTCAAGTTTCCTTATTCAGTTTTATGGTCAAGTCTTGCTAGATTCCCTGACTTCAAATTTCCCTCATAACGGCTTTCACTGTAATCTGCGGTTTGGGCTGCACAAAGAGGCGTTGCTGATCGGACCTCCCCATCGGAGGAAGATGTTTCACATGGTAAAACAGCTCTGGCATACTTGTGAGAATCTGGTCAAGCACGTTGAGGCCGCGGGTTGGGCATGTACTAGTTTACCCCTACAAAAGCCGCTGAGGTCCAGATGGTTAAAGTCACCGGCTAACAATATACCGGCAGAAAGAGTACCTTGAAGTAGCTTGTCTAAACATCCGGTTAGATAGACAGTCATTTCCTTTTCTTCTCCAGCGTTTTTTCCTGGAGGAAAGTATATAAACGCCCGCACTAACAATCAAAGGCTAGACAAGCTCGTGTCATGAAAGAAACACAAAAATGTGTTTGTGCATCTTTTCTCAAATCCAGGGATACAGAAAATACTGATTGGCTTTCATGACGATGCTTCTGTCCGCCATATATTGGCCGCCATCTTTGATTTTTCAAAAGTTTATTTTTAGCAAAACCGCAAAACCTTTTTGAAGAATTTAAAGTTCCAGTAACTTCCCAAAGGTGGATTTTGACACATTTTTGTATGATATTCTGAAAGTGGCTTTGTGGATGTCAAACCTACAAAAAACCTTCTGTTACATTTATTGCTAGGTTAACACCTTTTGTTCGCTTAAATGCCAGGAATCCATTGACCAATCGATGTCATGCGGAACATTGATGAACAATATTTAGAGACGAACCCAGAATTTTCGAAAGGGCGCGCGGAAAAGGGGGCCCGGAAGAAGACGCATGTGCTTCAAAAGGCGTTTTTTTTTCTAACTTTCTTACAAGGTGCTTCAAACCCTGCCAACGATCTGTTGGTTATGATTTTGGAAAATCGTGTGCCGCCTCTTTAAATAGAAATTCGACTCTCAGTATCTGCAATTTCATTTCTTGTATTGGTTAAACAATTTAACAAAAAATTCAGTGCAAATACTGTTTTTTTCTGTTTGGTTTAGCTGTATTCTATTAGCTGTAGCTCTATTAATTGTAATTCACACATCTTCCATTACTTGAATATGGATAATGAAACGAACTCTATGAAATAAAATAAAACACGGTGTAACAGACAAAAAACAGCGGCATAGCATCAACAACAGAATACAACGGCAATATCGAAATCTGTAAACTCTTTAAGAACACAATGTGTTAATGCAAACCCTTGTTATTACAAATGAAACAATTATTTCAGTAGGTGTCACCGTACTTCTGGAGGGCCAAGCAAGTAAGAAATCACCTGATAACAGTGCGTAAATCATGGTACTCACGCACCATCTGTTCCAGAGAACGCATAGCCTGAAAGGAATCGCACATTACTGATTAGCACTTTTTGCAATGATATTGAGTCGGACGCATTTCTTCTATTGCAACTTCTAGGTGCTATTAAGGATAATTAATAAGCTGTTACTCCTTTGCCGTACCTATATTTAATCATTTTACGGGTTTAAAGATTATCCAGGCCAGTGCCGGTTGTTTTACCGTCATCTAACAAAATAATGGTAGTTGAACTGAATGAGTGCAATTTGACGTCCAACACGTGATTTCGAAACCAAACAAACTAACAGCGTGGTTCAATTTGAAGGCACAAGCATGATTTCAGACCAAAATTCCATGATGCAAAGTTTAATAACAAACCAAATACAACCATTTTTAAATCGCTTTATAAGCAAAAAATCATGCTTTTTAGTTAATATTTCAAATCGATTGGTCGTTTTACGTTTTTTTTGCTTTGTGGATTGTTGTTCTAAAATGTGTGTAATTGCAAACAGACTCCAAATAATGCGATTAATTACATAATCATAATCTGCTGTTGGGAACTAGTCAGAATCCAATTTGTTTTCGCTCGAATAGTGATTACAGACAGAGTTAGAGGACACAAATCCTGCTTCATTTTATTATGAAACATACAAACTCCGAAAACAAAAGGAAAAAAACCCAAATCGTCCATTCATTATACTGGATCAACCTAGAACTAATTGCAACAAAAATTTTTTTGCGGATTTCACATCAACATGGACACTTAAACATCATATAAAAATGTACCAAATTCTACCTTTGGGAAGTTACTGAAAACTGCGGTTTTAAAACACCGGGTTTCGTACCTGCATGGAAACGAGGCGTGGAACAAGCTTTTAAGGTTTAAACCTACTTACAACAAAAACATAACTGAGAAATTATCCACACATATAACTGAAATATCTAACAAGCAGTTGCTTCAATTCTAGTCAAGCGTTTCCTGCAACTTTGCTAAAAATGAAAATGTTGAAAAATCCAAGATGGCGGCCAAATTGGCAGCCCAGATGGCGGCATTTTATGGAACGTCTGTTTCCATCGCAACACTTCTTAATTGAAACTTGAATGTTATTACGAAAGTAGTTAGCTTACCCAAAGCTGCTTTAATGCCAAACTTAGATCTTTCATGTGCAGCTGTTTGGAAAATTACAGTGCTCCCATCGACCAAACCCCACTCCCCCACCCCACTCTGTTAGAGCAAGTGGCTTAGCCCTTCTAGGGTTAATCTGTATCGTCTCGAACAGGTGTCATTTGTGCACTTTTCGCAAATGATTCACAATAAGGAGGTCGTCAACGTGACGGTTTTTATAGTTGGGTGCTCACTAGATTAATTTATTTGACAGGAAAAGACCTTTCTTTATGGCGACTTTTGTATCTCTTCAAAGGACAGAACCAGAATACTGTAACTTTACTTACTTCTTGCACGTAACTGATAAATAATTCCCATCGGGGAAGTACTGTTATTGTCATGAATCACGACCATACTTCGCGTGTCCAATAAACGCAGTATATTTTGGCATGATTCGCTTACTGCTACAGGTGTGCGAGGTTAGCGCATTTGGTTAGATCTCTGACTGCCAACCAAAAGGTCCCTGGTTCAATCCCCGGCCTGGTCGGGGATTGAACTTTGAGCGACCCTCTTTCGCCACACCGCCCGTGGACAGGGACGTTTAACCGTTGGTCTATTCCATGTCCGACGTTGTATCGGGGAACTTTTTAAAAAGAACCCACATGTTTGTCGATATGAGTAGGCTAATGTCGGTGTTGTGGATTGTCAACACAGGACTCAACTTACTTAATGTCTCAGACAAAAGAACATTGTAAACCGCTTATGGCTAAGACCCTCAACCACTGAACTTTGTTTTGTCGTAAACAGGTTGTTGAAAAGCCCCCCGGGGATCACTTGAAAACGAGTGTATAGATGTACGGATGCGGTTACATAAGCAGCGCAAGGATTTATGGTGTTAATACCGATGCTTCTGTATAAGCAACAGTTTCTGATTAAAGTGGTTCAACAGTTGCTTAATCTGTGACAGGTCAGTCAGCAGACCTATGTTGAGTTTTATCTCACTAGTCATCTTCTAGAATCGATGGAGATAAAGTTCAATCGATTGCATAAGTAGCCATTCTTTCACAGCTTCTTTTTATTGTTACACGCATGTACAAAATAAAAACATGCAGTCTTTCAGTATGACTCTGCACCCACAAACCAGCTGAATCATCTTTTCTGTTACAGATCGATGCCACTTATTTGTTTTATTTGTTCTACACTGCTTAACCGCAGACAATGGCCTACAGATTATCCTAACATATAGGAGTAAGCAAGTCTGCCTAAACTTCTGTGAATTACGGGAGTATGGTTGTCTTTCACGCCAAGAACAGTACTTCCCGGCAGCATTGGTTATGACTCACCAGTAGTGCGCAATTATTCTGGTTTTAGAGAAATACGAAAGTCGCCATAAGGTAGTTCTTTTACAGTCAAACCAATTTAGTGTGCACCTAACTGTAAAAATCATTACGTTGATGACCTCTTTACTGCGAAACGTCGGAAAAATATACACAGACATAACTTTATGGAGATGATACAGATTAACCCTAGAACGGCCAAGCAATTTTCACTAACCAATCAGCCCCATTTTGGCCGCCATCTTGGATTTTTAAAAATATATATTTAGCAAAATTGCAGGATATTTATGATTAGAATTTAAAGTACTGTGTTGAATAATTCAGCTATGTTTGGATATTTTTTTAGTAACAAGTTTTTACAAATAGGTCTAGACGTTAAAAGTTTGTTCTAAGCCTCGTTTCCATGCAGGTGCAAAACGCGGTGATTTAAAACCACGATTTTCAGTAACTTCCCGTAGTGGATTTTGATACATGTTCAAATCGCCTTATGGATGTGTAATCCGCAAAAGAACCTTTTGTTGCAATTAGTTCTAGATTGACCCATTTTTTCGCTAAAATGACTGGGAAAAAAGCCGTTTTTAACACGAGCCCCTGGCACGGGAGACTGGGCGATCACTCCCTTTGCCCTTAAGTCTTAATAACATTGTATTGTACTGCATTATACCGTATTGTGTTAAATTTTCTGTGTTGTATTGGATTGTATAGCAGTGCAGTGTAGCTTAGCTCTTTGTAGTGTATTGTATTATATTTTAATATATATTTTTTTCTATTCTGTTCTATTGTTAAAGTAAAATGTTCTCCATTTTGTTTTAGCCACAGTTTCAAAGAGACTGGTTTCTTCTGTCTAAGGTAACTACTTCCTTGTTTGTCAGAAAGCCACGAACTCGGGCTCTGATAACTGTTTCAAGTGGGAATGCAGTAACAGCATTTTGTTGTTGGACACTCAGTTCCAATAAGTTATTTTTTCTGTCGGAGTGTTGATACAGCCAATTAGATTTGAGGAAACAAATATATTTTTTTCCATTTTTAATTAGTTTTAGTGAAACATGATGAAAATGAATTCGTTGATGCTATTGTTGTTAAAATTGTACGTTCTCTTACCATAATTTTGAATAATCAATCGACAACGACAAGAAGACGGTATCATTTCTGCATGGTCGGCTAAGAATTAATGAACATTCAAAAAGTATGAGATAATAATACAATTCCGTAGCAATCTAGCCAAAAAAATCACTATCATCGGATATCGGTTATCACATGATGTACTGACGGTGAAGGACACAGCATTTAGTGTATTTGTCTTCGCGTGTGAAAATTAAAATAGAATTCCAAAGAAGTACAAATCTTGGTGTGCCTCAGATCGGTTTCAAACCGTGAAAGGTGAAATCCAAAAGCGTACATGTAGACAACGTTTCAAATATTTTAATGAAGCTAACGATACCAGCATCAAGTACTTTCAACAATAAAGAGTTGTTTTAAAAGAGCTGTCCCTATACAATACCCAGGAAGCCCTAAAAGGTCAACATTTCGTCTCTGGCAGCCTCAGCGGTAACAAATTGCTAAGAGATACGACGAGCATCCCGGCCCCAAAAGGTTGAGAACGCCCCTACGGGCATACAGTAGTTCCTTCTGTATTTTGGTTCAATTTGAGATACCAATTAAGTTACCAAAGACTGAAAATTATGTTTAATAATAAAACCTAAAGATAATAAAGTTACCTTCCTTACGCTACTAAAGAGCCTACCTCCCGGTCATGATAAACGTCATCGTCACTCTCATTTTGACGACACGCACAAACAAATTCAATGTCGGAAGCTTTAAAAGCAGACGTCTTTTTATGGATCTAGAAAGAAAGTCATAAATGAGTTTATGTAGAAAATCTTACAAGAAACCTTCAAAAGCTTTTCAGAAAGAAGAAAACTGACACTGCCTATGATGAGATCGTCATCGGAATGCATCAACTAAGTAAAGTTTATCTTTGTTACCGCTCGAACAAGAATTTCCTGAAGATGCGAAAAGAATGCAATCAACGGCTTAACACATGCTTTACCTTAATTTCTGTACAATGAGCCGCCCCTTGAGCAGTCACGCATCTTATTGTTAGCCGCTGTTCTTTCAACTTGATAACAAACAGTGGTTTCGGTCTGATTGGTGACGTTATATTAGGTGAAGAAGGTGCACGGCACAAAACCACAACGATGGAACCGGCTTCAATCTAAACAAACCAGTAAGAACGTTTATTATTGCATTAATCAATGCTGCACTTGAGACAATATTAAGCTTGGTTCACACTAAGGACGGAGACGATTGCGGAGAATGAGTAGGGAGCACGAAGTTCCATACAAACCCTGTAAAACGGAGACAGAACAGAAGAGAACGGAAGAGTGTGTTTTCTTCTTATACGTCTCTTCGTCGCTAGTGTGAACCAAGTGTTATTATACATGCTCTTAAACTGCAACACTTGTAACTTGAAAATAAAACAACGTTCATGAATTAGAGATGGAAGAAACCGCAATCCTACACTATTACTTATTCAAAGCACTTTCGTTTTTTAATAAGATTAGTTTTAGTGGAAAAGTTTTCTCAATAAAGATCATCATCATAAATCTTAGAAGATAGTTTCATTACTTCCAACACAATTACAATATCTTGAAACCTGCCAATTACCGCAAAGTTAGATGGTGTACACAACTGTGCTACCACAGTTACACTTTAACAAAACACGCTTTTTTATAGGAGCCAGCCCAGTTAGTTTTGACCGAGCCTCATTGTTCTTAAGTTTTGGAACAATTTGAGCATCAATTGTTCTTAAGCTGTTCTTATTTTTCAAACTACTCATAAGAACAACGACAGTATGACATAACTCTCTGAAGGCGTTCCTAAAATTGTTCTTGTTTTAACATGTCAATTATACATGTACATATACTTTTGGCACTGTGCGGCACAGTTTTGATTTTCGTCTCTGCTCACTCAGTGTTTTTAACTGCAAAAAGATCTGCAATGAAACGCCACGTGTGTTTTCCGCAGCAAAAAACTTGCAGTTAAGTTTTCATCTAAAGCTTCATCTAGCTTATTCTTAATTTTTGGGCAAACTTGAGCCTCGTTGTTCTTATAAAACTGTTCTTATAAAAACACAAAAGCGTGTATGATCACGCCGCCTTCAATATACAGACAACAGTAAAGGTTCGAGGGTGTACAAAACTGTTCAAAAGTACAGTAAATATTCCTCAATCCGGACCACCAGCAATTTAACTGCAGTGAGGACCAAGAGATGTACAAATTAATCTGTATATTATATAGTGGTGATGACCACTGTGAAACAGGTGTGCATAAAATCAGTTTCAACTTACTTTAATGTGAAGAAGTCCACCATAATAAGTGGTGTTGGTTGACCAAAGACCGAGGAGACACCCATAATTGTGCAATACTGAGAACAAAATCATAAAAAAGTAAACTATATTAATGAAGTATATATTTAGGTTTAGTTGTAGTAAGTTATAGTGCTCTGAAATAATCCCAAATAATACCTACTGAGCGTTAGCCCTAGATAGGAAATGGGCCCACATGGAGAAAGAGAAAAAATCTCTGACCCCGGTGTGGTTCGAACTTTGTAAGTGTGTCTCATTACATCTAAAGACCATTCCCAGCATTTACCTCGGCAGCTCATGTACGTGCCCAAATTTATGCATTCACATCGTCTGTTTACCAAAGTCAAATCGGGGATTGCACTGACCCCTCAAACATTTGGTTGCGATTTTTTGTTCCATTTGTAAAACTTAAAGAAATATTCATTCCGTTCCTCTACGTACTAATAAAAGGTTCAACTGATACAGATCGCTTCTTCTCTTCTTGTCTTTACTACTTTAGAATGCCGAGGAGTTCTTCACAAAATCACCATAGACTCGCAAAGCAGTTTTATAAGGGAAGAAGACTTTCGGAAAAAGATAAGTTTCAATAAAAAAAAGTGGATATCGTTTTAGAAAAGCTAAACATGTTATTTCCAACCAGTTATGTGTCTCTGAACTTGAGCACTAGCTTTCTCATTTATCCTGTCAGCTTCTGCTAGCCAGTGTTTTACAAAATCTTTCCCTTATCAGTCAACCATTCCGCTCCAAATAAACACTCTTATGTTTCACCATGACGGTCGTTTGTTGATTAGGTACTTGCTAGGAGCTTGGTTACGATTGGTTTTCGTGACGTCTCCGAGATCGATCTGGCAGTTAATGCTGGGAGACTAGTTTTGAAAAAAACTGTTTTTTCTGCGTGGGCGAGTACGTTGAATAAATCGGTTTGATCAACAAAAGTTGATTCGGCATGTTTTTCGCCTGTGGGATGTGGTGTTTAGCTGACGTTTAGAGCGTTAACCCTTTGTCGGAGCAGTTGAATACCGCACACACAAAGAGGCCTAGTTACAAGGAAACACCACACCCTTTTTAGTTAAATAATCTACTAGGTGTGTATCATGCCGATGAATTGTTTACGATTTACTCAATAACTGAGTTTTTATCACAAAGAAAGAATACTTACCCAATGTATACAGTTCTCTAAATGTCGCAACAGGCCAGTGAGTAACTTCATTCACTCCAAAATCTGTACAAGTACATAAAGGTGTAGAGAACACTACTTCATAACTTGGTATGCTTACGATAAGATAACGATGAGAATGATGGGAAACTCAGGGGAACACTGAAACCTGTAGACGAATATGCAACTTCCTTCCTATAAAGTAACTTATTTACAGAAAACATCTCTATGTACCTTATATTTCTCAATGGTCTACCCTTATTTACAATATTGTAACCTTGTTTGGGCAAGCACTTATCCTACAAAT
>JAOBRG010153434.1:0-18522 GCA_027574985.1 Umimayanthus nakama | reverse complement strand
TAAAGTTTTAACATAATTCAGTTTTTATATTCACTGTAATGTTTTAAAACTTAATAAAGTATCTATCTATCTATCTACTGGGAATGCGCTCACAGTTGGCTGCTTCAATTCCATGCATGAAACTAAACTTGCAGTTTGCACAAAGATGGTGGCTGTGCAAACGAGCTTTGAAGATTTCATAAAAACTGGCAATTCTCAGCAATGACTGTTTAAGCTGACCGCATAAAAATTAAAATTGTTGAAAATGAAAGAAGAGTTTGTGAAGTCTCCTCTTAAAATCATGCCATGTTCTTCAGGTTCTTGCTGTTGGGGTGGTTGAAATCACAATCATTTTTAAGAAAGATAACGACATTCAAGTTTTCTTGAACAGAGACGCTTTGCTCAATGGAAAATTGAGCTGACTTGGATGGGAATCACTTTGAAACGGAGCGTGGAAGGACAGTTAGTCAGTTGTTTCCAGGAGTGACGGGCATCAGCCATCAGCGGAGCTTGGCGATCTGGACAGAAGACACTGCCACTGGACATGTGAGCAATTGTATGTTAAAACATTTTATCTCTGAAAACTTTCTATCCTATATTCGTAGCTTTCTTTGTATCGTTAGGGACTTGTGTATTGTCTTGCATTCGGCACAAGATGTTGTTCTCGGTCACTTCGGCAAAACGGGAGTTTACACCAGCTAGTGTGTAATTATTCACCTCCCGGGAGGTGGCCGGACAATTAACAATTATTCGACGAGCTCGAGTCGTACATGAACTGATAGCCAAAGAGGCGCAGAGCCACTCAGAGAGCTCCGTTGCCGTTATCTAGTGACCTGTGTATATAATAACGTCCGTTAGTCGGAGACAGCAAGCCAAACAGATTGCTTGAAATACCCACGTCACCGAGACTGTGGTGCGCGCGAAGCACTGAGTCGGGTATCTCACATCCTGATCTCGTCCCCAGATCTCGTTTTGGCGATTCGAGGACAAAAAAATGGGGAAGGGGATGGGGGAGGGGAAAGGAGGAAACACTTTAACCAAGTGTTTCTGGTCTTTTTGTTCAAAACCCCCATAACTCCAAACCCCGATAAATCGAAGTAATCTTAATTTACTTTGGCAATGCGAGTTACCGGGGTGAGTAGTAACCAATTCACTTTACTCATCCAAGTTAAGAGAAAGTTTACTCATGGCTGTAGGAGTTGCGGAGAAATGTTGCAAGGTAAGAGCTGATAGGGAGAATAGATCTTCGACAGTGTATATGATTGTATTAGCTTCTCTGCGCTTCTTCAGTGACTGCTACCCCAGGTCGGACAGGAGGTGTGTTATCGAGCCAAGTTCAAAGTTTTGTTAGTCTGCCCTCCCCTGCACTTGCTTTTAGTTTGCTGTTGTCTTAGTGATCGGATTCCAACAATTCCTGTGCATAATTGAAATACAAATATACAATCTGAGAGGAAAAAGAAATTCAAAAAGATCTGAGAAACCTCTTTGATGTTCTGAACAACCATTCATATAGCGTCATTTATCATTGAATCTAAAGGAGGTACTTCAAGATTATTTAGGTTCAAAGTTAGAAGAGCTGATAAACGAACTAATCAAAGACTTAAATCTCTAGAGCCTGGTTTACACTTGTGAAATAACAATAAGAACGAAGCTTCTTGTACTTGTTTTTGTTTTATAAGTGTGAACCAGGTTTTAAACTTTATATTAATAGTTATACCTCAATATAAAACATGTCCATGCAGCGTGTAAAATCATGCGTACACATGAACGATCTGTACTCACTGAACGATGCACGAACATTGTACGGCGTGCATCGTACTTTGGGCCTTTCAGCCTTTAGATGCAAATTCAGATTCAAATTTATAAAACTATCAGTTTTAAAAAATGTTGACTTGATTGAGAGTAAAGACAGTTAAAATTAGCTCGCGTTTAAGCCAATTGTTTTCCGTTCGGCCTTTAATTTCTTGAACTTTAACGAAAGATAAGGAATTTAAAGGCTGCAAATGCTAAAAGTTTTCGGAACAATTTTAAAATAACGACGAAAACAAAGACCAAAAATGAAATTCATTTAGCGTTGTTATGTTCAAGATAACAAAATAATATTGAAGTCGCTTTCTTTTCATGTGTGATGAAAATATATTAAGACGAAACTAACCGAATTAAAACTAGTTGATTGCTTATTTTTAAACAAGTGAAACAATTTCGTGATTACATTTGAGACTTGAGTGAAAATGTAGAAAAAATAGGTAATCAAATCTAAAAGACACTGAAGAAAGGTTAGCTATAAAATTATTTGGAATTTTAAGTAATTTTTTGTTTTTACCTTAAATGTTGATCTATTCACTGTTGCCGTTTAAATTGAGATAATTTAAAAATTTTATTTGACAAACAATTTCTACCAAACTTTACAAGAAAGGAAACAAAAATAACAAGACTTTCCAATATCGTGACTGACATTTTACTAAAACTTAACATTTTTACCGGCTATTTTCTACATTTTACCAGATAAAGAACAATTAAAAAATAACTAAAAAAACCCTTAAACTTGAGTAGGGTTTGATTTTTTCATAGCAACAATTCTGTTTTGATTATGTTCTGCTTGTTTGAAGAAATGTGACGCTGTAACAGTTCATCAATGGACAATTCAATTTGTGAATAAGGTCAACAAGATTTGTAGCATTTATAATTTATGCCTTTGCCAGTTGAGAGTGTGTTTACTTCTTAAAGTGAAGCAAAGGTACGAGCATAGGAGAGAAAAAGGAAAAAGACTCTCAACCTATACCAGCAAAACGTCACCAACACGGAATCAGAGTTTGAACACTTAGTACAAGTAGTCAGGTATTCCTTTTTTCTTCGGAAAGGAAAGTTGCTTTCATTTTACGAGGTATGTCGTTCATTACTCCGATTTTTTTTTCTCTCGATGCGTGAAGTTAACTGGAAACTAACGAACTAAGATGTGACTTTAACTTGTGTTGCGAGACTATAAACATAAGCGCGACCATATAAAAGACATAAAAGAATTCAAATAACAAAAAAAAGTACGGAAGCCTTGTTGAGCTGCATCGGATTCTTTCATCTTTGTCGCACACTTGATATTCCTTTGTCGTGTGTTTTGTTATTCACAATTTTTGGTCTTGTGCTCATCCTTCAAGTGCAAATCAATGCTTCATACAGCACTTGGCATGCTCTTACAGTCCTACAAAATATCTATCTGCGGGACTGAGACATTAATTAACTTAAAGGCAATTTAGTTGGATATTTTCAAACCCGGAGGCAGTGTTGGTACCGAGTTGAGCAATGTAGTGTAAGACTCTCATTCTTAATTTTTTAAAATTCCTATTATCTCAGATTGTTTCTAGAGTTGAATTGAGGTTAAACCGTTATTCTTTTTACCTTAAGCGACCAACAGGCGTTGGACTCTGCATGGTAAAAGCGAGGATTTTTTATTTTAAGTTATCACGGTTAAACCGATAAGGAAACTTGTATACAAAGATAATTCCTTCTTTACTTAAGGTTTCAAAATAATAACGCAGCCAACTATTTGCAGTTAGCGTTCAGAAAAAAAAAATCATCCTAATAATTGCTTTAAAATACTTCGCTACGTGTTTTGACAAAACGGCGTAACGATCAACTGATCCGTTACGAAAAATGTCCGCCAGGGTTTGAGATTTTTTCTTAACCTTCTGCAACAAGAGCAAGGCGGGAGTAGGAATCAGTTTTCAAGCAACATGTACATCCTCAAAACTCACATTGGCTCTCAAACATGGGGCGGTGGAGACAGATGAAGAGATAAAACAGTGATAAGAGGATTTACTAGATTTGATTGTGCCTGATGAAAAACTTGTTCATGTAAACTTTACGAAGTTTCCAAAAGCCTACAAAACTTCACATTCAATGGTTTCTACTTAATTCCTAAAGCGTTAATGCCAAGATTCTACGTGCAATTACTTTCTGTACAATTGAAGTTTTCGTTGCCTGGCCAAGTCTTAAGAACGAAGGGGTGAAATCAGCAAAAGAATCACTGGTATTCACGAGTGTTGAGTATACTCAGCAGGAATCAACTACCAGAATCAAACATTAGAATAAAAATAAATACTTGTCGGCTTTAAGGAACACATTGTGACTATAGGCCGCCACTTTAAAAACCACAACAGTAACAGCATATAAGTGAATCGTAAACTAACAGTAATAAAGCAATATGTTCACCCTAACCAGATTAGCTTAAAATGGTTAAATTTTGCTGAAAAACAACTGTTAATAACTGCAATATTGCTGACCATTGCCGCCAAAAACGTGCGTTCTGTCAACTGACTTCTTGTTGCTTGATTGATGGAATCTCAATCGTGTGGAAACACTCTAAAACAAAGTAACTCAAGTCTTCCAACTTTTTACTCAGTGACCGCAAGTCCATGTTGGTTCCCACCAGAGGGGAGAGGGGCGTCGGAAAACACATTTCAATAACTCTTTTTTTGGGGGAGGGGGGGGGGGTGATGAGCGTCAAATTTACCTCTCAAAGCGGCATTTGTAGTTGTTAAGTTGGAACGTTTACAGTTTCGGTTTCTTTGTTGTTGTTGTTGTTTTTACAAGAACGTGGGTTTCATGTTTTTTAGGATTGAGAGCTCAAATGTTTTTAAAAGTTGGTATGTGATGCGTTTTGACTATACTTTCAAACCAAAGTGATGGTTTTATTTATCCTTTTTTCTACGTAACAGAAAGGAATGACATTTGCGAAATAATATTTGTACTCCCCTTATTTAAAAGTCATTGTAACCGTACTTCTGAAAGTTCTCATTGGAAACCTGTGTATCCATAGACACACAGAACGTACAACCAAGAATGTTGTGCAGCTCAAAATACTGTACTTTTAGTCATTTTGAATCGATCGTGGTGATTTTTGGCGAAGTCGCGTAACCGGAAACATTTTTAAAATTTTAATCGTACAACTAAGCTACCTCAAGATGAAAAACACTCGACCGTATCTTGGACTAACTCCAGATAGACGTTTTACAGAAAAATATATCTGGGCCTGGTTGTACGAAGAGAGGAAAACTATATCGAGCGGATTAATCCCTATCAAGCGGATAAAATTTGTTCGTTTCTCAATAAAAATTAAGAACGCGCCAATTTTATCCTTTGGATAGGGATTTATCTGCTGTATAAACATATCCACTCTTTGCACACTGACCGCGGGCCAAGAACAGCAGAGCCAAGTGTCAAATCCAATTTCGTTTTTGAAACTAATTTCGATCTGTTGGCTGTTTCGAAAGGGATAAATTTAATAAAATTAATGAATGAATCGTTTATGCCATTGTTCAAGATTGTTATGAACACTTTAAAATATCTATTTCTAATCCTTACAAGACTGAAATACTTCTAACAATTGTTCTACCAGATTCAGAGGTGTGTAGTGTCGACTTATCAAAGGAAACTTGCCAAACAGCTTAACCTATCCAATTAAGCTCAACTTTTGAAAGCTTGTGTTTTAGAGACCTTGCTGAAACGTGAATCATTATTTTGAGACAAAACTGTCCCTTTCAAAGAAAAACGTTTGCCTTGCGTTCAAATCGTATTAAGAAATGCCTCAGGCACTTTACCTTGGCCTGTGAATCACACCTGGAAGAATTAAAACAACTTCAAAGAGTTTGCTAAAAAACCCAAGCCTGTATCGCCTCCGTTCCTTCAAACAAAGGTAATTTCTCGTAGAAAGTAACACTGGTACAGTGGGTAGCAAAATGGTCTCCCGAATTTATGAAGGGCTCGTGAAACTTGGCATTTGTTCGAATGTTCGTGGAGAATATTTAGCATTGCTCGCACTGTTTTGATCAAATTGCCTATTGCTAAAATGCTCATTTTTTGTGCAGCTACCAAAGAGTAAAAAAGTTAGTGCTTGCATGCCCAAGTGTATGGCCTTGCTCGAATTGCTCGTTACTGCTCACATCTTCCATTTTGATACAGCTTTAGAGTTGCGTTTACCTTTAAACTGGCCCCAACATCAGAGTGAACTAAGAAGTGGCACAAACTACCCTTCCTCGTCAAGGTGTTCTTGATGTATTTTGGAATTATATCGCTGTATAAACACGTGCAAAGGCTGTTCTCGGTCTCTATCTCGGTTCATATGTTGCTCACATTATTTTAAGGCAGTTCCTTTTTCAAAATATTAATAAAAAAAGGTTCCTCGAGGGACTGCGGAGCTACTTTGAAAGCTAAAGTGGGGTTGAGGAGGGGGGTGAGGGCTAACTAGTGGCTCAAAGTAGGGGAAGAGGTAAAATCACCTTTTTACAGCAACTTTTGATAATTTTATAAAAAGTAAGGGGGGGGGGTGAAGCCCTCGATACCTCCCACCTTAGGCCCTGTCCTTTCTTTGTTTCATAAATACACAGTTATTTTAAACTCAATCCTCAAACTTTTTGCAACTCGAACCGCTACGTTCTGATAAAAACTCAGGTCATGCACCCAAGCTCTTAATACTGAGCAATCAGTAGGTATACATAGGGTCGAATTTAAGAGACTTTGTATGGGAATTTGCTGTTCGCACACAAAATATTAATATTATGAATGAGCATCAGCAAACAAATTTGTTGTACATACTTGTTTATCGTAAACAGCTTCCTCTGAAATTTGGGACAATTTGAGTTTTATTTTTCAAAAAACATGTGTAAGAAAATAGTCATTTTACAAGAAGATGTTTTAAAGCAGCAAACCAAAAGACGTTCTGCCGGCCCCGTAGAGCAACGTTTTGGATATTTTTGGTAATGAGTCCGCCAGGAAGAGTAAAATAGTTCGACAGATTTAAATGAATTGTTATGTCATTGAGCTGACCTCAGGAGGAATCTGTAGTTGGCTGTGCGGTAGAGTAACCTTGGATAAGAAATTCAAAACTCAGGGAAGTTTCGTTTGACCAGAATACCTTGCGGCCGAAGCAACACTCCTTAGGTATCACACTGGTGATCAGTTGCTAATTTGCCTTTTATTTCAGAAGCGTTTAGTTGCCGGCATGTAGAGTTTTAATTTTGTACAACGGTGTTGCGATCGCTCATAAATCTAACTGTTTAAGCATGTGTCCGTCATCCCAGCAATTAAGTATAAACAGTATTAAATCTCATGTTTTTCCCATTTTTTGCCATTTGAAACGTAAAGAGAGAAACTGTAAGGTTAAAATAAACTTAAGAACAAAATTCTAGAACAGTTTCATTGATCTGAAGCACAATGCAACTGCAATAGAACAGCATGAAATCTGTCATTAGTCATGAATGTATTTGAAGCAAAATATGATTTTTCTTTTCGGCACAACTTGTCCACAATAACTGCCTATGAATAAAAACACTCTAATTTTTTAAGTTCCCTTTAATTTTTGCCAAAAGCAATTTTGCTTTGCCTTTAGTTTCTGCTGATTGATTTAGATTGTTCTTATCAGTTTTATGGGCTATTTTGAACTGCAAACTGCCGTGTTTCCCAAATCTGCCACATTCAATTGTCCAATAAAATTGATTTGTGGAGCTCTTTTGGGATATTTTGTTATCCGGTTTATCGTGCACGGTCGCTATTTTACATCGGCCCACATGTTGTCATTTTTCAAAAACTCTCCGTTATTAAAAAACTGATCCTCGTGGAATCGTTTTTATTTATTAGCAGAGTTAAAATATTAGAGACTGCCTAAAATTTCTAAACTGAAGATCCGATTAGCAGCCATTAAAAACTTTTAAGTTGTAATATCTTCAAAAGTATGTATATGTCAAAAAGTTTTGACAAAGTTTGAAAAATGTTGAAGTAAAATATCATAAATGTTAGGTTTTAATTTCCTAGCCAGCAGTTGACAACTTGCGTGCCATAGTATGTTTCCGCCTTTTGAGATCATTATTATACTTTAAAAAAGAACTTAAATTATCTTTTCGACTTGAAAGTTAAACCAAAATTTGAAGTTTAAGCCCAACTTAAAGCTACGACTAAACCTTTGCTTGCCAAGACAAAGAAAAGGATTTCAGTGTCGTCGGAATTATCCTTTATTCAGGTAAAGATGTTCATAAAAGTTAAGTTTGGGTCGACGAATTTGTTGATCCGTGATATCTCATTCAAACTCACAGCAAGACTGAATTTTTTCTAGCCACAACATATTTGATAATAGTCGTTCTACGATAATAAATTTGACTATTTCATGTTCCGATACCGCAAGAAGCAGATTCTTTACTTTGATATTAATAACAGTTATCGGCAAAGAGGTAAACATAATGTGCTGTTCACGAACGAAACACAAACTTGCAATAACAAAATCTGGTGTTTTGTATGGTTCAATCACAGCGTTTCACAAACAATCTTTAGGCGTCTTCTGCTCGAAATCAGTTGTGCAGCTGTCGGGATTGTTTGATTCCCTGTAGTTCATGTTTGGTAACTCATCCAGATAATTAAACAGCATTATAAATTTAGCCAAAAAATCTGTAGCTCAAAGTATCCTGCAGCCGGAATTGTAACAGATTGAATAGTAACAAAGTTGTCACAACGTAAAAATCCGTAGGTTTGTTACAATGAGCAACGTACTTTCTGCTGCAAAACTGTGGCGGCTTTAAGGCCTTTTCTATGGCAACCGTGCTTCATCAGATAATATGCTTACTGGCTCAATACTTCTATTCACAGCAGGTAATAACACGTGTTAATAGCAGGAATGGACGAAATTGATATGAGAGATGGAAAGAGCTAACCGTTTGGTTGAGTACGGCTCCAGTATGAATAAGCAATGAGCACCGGATTATTAGAGTGGAATGAAAAATGAGTTACTTTCCACCTGCTGATATTGGCCACAAAAATTCCTTCTAAGTCGCTCGCAGAACGTTTGGCAAGCTGCAAGCCAGATATCATATTTAACTTTTAGACACTGCAATACACAGTGAAATGAAATGAAGAAAATCGATTTGATCTATTTTACGTCTCGGCGAGTGCTGAAGCACTGATTGAAATGGTTATCACTAGGAAAGCTTTTAGGCAGAGCTGTAACTATTCTTCAAAACTACCCAATGTAATATGTGACATTTAGGGGTAAACTGGACGTCCTTTGAACACGCAAAACAGCTATGCAATGGTTTTGTTGTTCACCGAAAAGGACAGCTTGTGGGAGTCACTGAATGGCATTTGGAAACACGACCAAAGCCCAAAGGAGACACGTAGGTTGGTCAGTAGAAGTAAGTCCTTGTGTCGGCTTGGCTACATGTAATTTATGCTGGAACATTTGAGGCAATGGGTTCTATTTAATCGTGGGATTAGTTGCTGCAGAAATCTATTTAAAGAAACTTGGTTAAACAAAGAAAAGGCGTTCTGCTGGTTTTACTTTTAAACACGTAAGAATCACTGAATAATGGGACGAAGTATTGATTTGTATAACTAACACGCAAACATGCTATATGCGATCAGTAAGCATGTTTTTCTCTATACCTATATCAGTTTATTTCTTACAAAACATCTATTTATATTTTATTACTTACTTTCACATTTTCGTTAACTTGAAAAGTAGAAAGAAAAATACATGTTACTAATAGACGTTCAGTTAAAAGGAAACTAAATTATTTTTGGACAATATGAAATTGCTCGAACAACTAACATAAAACACCAAGTAATTTGTTGTTCTAGGGGTGCAATGTTGTTCCAACCTTTTGATATTTCAGGAAATGCGAAAGCGACCAAGGTTTGATTTAGTAATTGATAAAATACCATCGAAACGCCAATAATAGTAACTTCAAAACTGTGTTAGCATTGTCACTGATAGAAATAATTTTTAAATCCCAATCATTTCCCACCCAAAAGGCGCTAATTGTAACTCGTATTTGACCAACCACAAACGTAAAATTTACATATTAAAAAGCGCAGAATTGCGTTTATTATTTTTTGAGTAAAGACTCTGCTGTTTAAAGATTCTTTGCATTCAATACTATTAGTGACTAACACAGATATAGTTACTTGTGAAACGGAAGACTGAGTACATCTTGAACATGTATTTAAGGGAGAACAACCAGTTGAATGGAAAATATTTCCTCACACGAAACAAACTTCATACGATGTACGTTCCACGTACAGTAAAACACAATACAATTAGCAGGTAGGGACGAGTGGAAGAAATCACTTACTTTTTCTCTTTGTGAATGATCTTGTTTACTGATTTTATGTCTCACATACTTTGCATAAGAAAGGAAAAAAGATTTTTTAATAAAAAACATACAAAGGTGGAAATGAGAAAGAAAATCGTGTTTACCAAAATATCTATATGCATGTGCAAAACATTTTACTACGCATCCCATATAACTTCTTCTAAGCTTTAAACGGTGTTTTCTGTTCCAATTACTGCTATGTGTTTTGAATAAGACCAAAGCTGTGGGTTGTCCTTTCAAAATAGAGCCGTTAAGCCGCTCAACAAAACCTATCGTTGCGGCTATAGGGAGCTCTTACAAAATTACCTTCGTTCAACTGAAATCAAAACATTTCTACGACAATATTTGTTTATAACTAGCAGAAACAAATTGATTTATAGTTACAATTTGAAGTAATAAAAAAAGTACTGCTCTCAGTAACATCACACTATTTCCGTTGGTACTGATGTTCAAATACGATAGTATTTCATAGAGCGTATAGTCAAACACAATTTAACCATGCGATTGGCTTATTGCATATAATACAAATACTCGAATGAGACCCGTTATTGATGCACACGATCTTAAAAAAATGCAGAGTTGCATAAAATCTGCAAAGCTTTCAAAGTAAATAGTGAGATGCAAATATTTTACAAACATAAAGCCGGACTACATCGAGGTTATTTTTTAGTGTTTCAACTACAAGTACCGTAAATGGTCTCGGAATCCACCAATCGCGAGGGCTGGACTAAGATCAAAGCCTGTATGTATTATTATCTTGCTTCTAGATGCGTCTGGTACGGAAATAAAGAGTGAACTATGAGAGGAGTTAATATTTTGTGTCGGGACGCGTACGGCTTTGTGTAAAATTAGATGTGCAACTTTTTCCAGGTAGACAAAACATACTGTTTAGTTCGTTAAATATTTAATGCGTCTGTTGAGCTTAGTATACACTAGTAGGTAAATTAATCGAAGCAGAATGATGAGGATGAGAAATGCTCAAAAGTAACGAACATGCTAAAAACATACTGGGGCTGAGGAAAAGCGAAGAACTTCGATTTGGGATACTACACAAAACCATGGAAATAATTTGTTCCTCGGTTGATATTCGTTTTCAAGCGCAACATTGTATATAGCATTGTGTTTGTACTTTTCTCATTTTAAGCAGTGGCTAGTCGGGACTCCGCATCTAAAATATATGCTACACAAAAATACAAAGTGAAGTTACTGCTACAGAAGACAAAAGGGGAAACCTAGACAGTTTCTGAAGGTCGACAAAATATCGAATTTCTTTTTGTTAGCTTATTCAATTAGGACAATTTCCCGTAAAATCTTATCAGTGGCCAGTAAAAGCCTTACATCTAAAATATATTGCAGTAAAATATAGCGAGAAACATCTGTCACATGCAATACCTCAAAGGAAGCCTATACAACTTCTGAAGAAAAAAATGCGTCTCCCCTCCAAAGCAGTCCCTTTTTCCTTCTAAGGAAAACGCGATGAAGGTCTTTTGTCTGGTTATTAGTTTGTTATGGGCATCATGCAGCATTATCTCGTTTGATTTGGTTCAAGGATCAGTAATACCATTTGCTAAAGTTGCATAAACTAAACATCATTTTAAATATTCTTCTTTTCTTGTTTCATAGGTCGGTAGCGCCTTCCAACTAAAGCCATTAACCATGCGTGTATGGTGTACAGCGGTCTTCTTCTTTGGATGTATGCTGCTGCAAGTGGTGTCACGTGACTGTGAAATATGTATAATTACAGTTTCAAATACAAATGATCTTCAAGGGATTCAGTCGTTTAAAAGCTCATTAATGAGGCAGTACAACAACGACCCGAATAGCAAACAAAGACGTTGTACAATTAACTACATATTTAAGGAGTTGGTATCCGGCTCTAATACGAGTGCATTGGAGGTCGCTAGTTTCGTTAGAAACGCTATTGAATACTCTCGTAATTGCATTATGCTTTATAGTTCAAACAGAAAGAGCAGTGAATTGCTCTTTAACTTCGCCGTTGTTTCTTCAATTCCCATCGTTTCTACTGTTAGAGAACAGGTGAGACAGGAACTGTTTACAAAGAGTAGCATCGTTTTATCTGAACGCTTGCTTCATGGCCAGTTTTTCAGATTTTCCTAGGCATGCCTTACTGTATTTTCTCTTCTATCCTTTTGTCGTCTATTTGCCTTTGCTGTTTGTCTTTCTAGCTGTCTGCCTCTAGTGTATGTGCAAACCTGTTATTGTGTCGTTTCAGCTGCTGCTTTTAGGAACCCTAGATTTTCTTACTCACGAAATAAAATTTTAAACCCACAATATGTAATAAGGAACCCAAATAAATAGTTTCTTTATTGAATTTTTACTCATGAATATGACATCAGAAATAAGTAAAGCGGAAATGCATGGAAGAATTGGGGATGGGGGCGATATCTGATGCAAAGTAATATAATACCATTCAATAAATGGATTTCCTAGCTGCTACATCATGCGTATACCATGTTACACCACGCCATACGATATATTATACTATACCATACCATGCCATATCATAACATAACATACCATACCAATACCATACTATACCATACCATATCACACCATACCATACTATACTAATACCATATTATACCATACCATATCACCTCATACCATACCATATCACACCATACCATACCATACCATACCATTCCAATACCATATTATACCATATCAATACCATACTACACCTTACCAATACCATACCATACCATATCACATCATATTACACCATAACATAACATACAAGACAATTCCACACAGTGCAATACGTATCATGCAATATCACACCACACCACACTACACTATACTATATTGTACTATACTACGCTATACTATACTATACTAACTACACTATACTATACTATATACTATATTTTACTAAACTATACTGTAATATACTATACTGTAATACACTATACTATATTATACAAAACAATAATCTTGTCTTACTTGAGTATCTTTGATCATTACATCTTTTTTCCACAGAATCCCGTTACAGTTACAGACATGAGCTCCCATCAAGACGTTATCAGGATCAACGAACACAGCAAACTGTCAGGCAAAACAGGGCTTCTATCATACTTGCTGCAAATGCTTGCATGGAGAAAGTTCGCTGTAGTTCTCGACAGTCAGTTTGAAATGTTGCAGATTCTCGCTGTGGTCAAGGAACGCCTCAATCGTGACAACGTAGCGACCATCACTCCCCTCATACTACAAGAACACAGCTCTATCGAGTACATAGCGAGTAAACTGTCGTCTCTCAGCACTTCATTCTCACGCTACCTCGTACTCCACAATAATGTAAAAGTCATACGGAGAACTTTTCTTGCGGCCCACTATTTGGGAATGAATCAAGGCACTTTCAAATGGTTAATGCAGGCGGATATTAATCTTGATCTTTTGAAAGGTTTCAAGTTGCCCCGAGGATTGATCGCAGTTGTCCCAACCCCTCTTCCGTGGAGTCAAAGTGACGTTTTGCTCGATGCAGCTCGCGTTATCAATGACGCTGTGACAAGATGGACGACTGTACACTGCAAAAATGAGAGTAATACATTTGTGGCTTGTGAACCCAAAATACACGGCAAGACAAGTTTATCCAGGTTTGTGTTTGAGATTTTCAAAGACAACTGCGGCTAACAAGATATCATCTTTCTTATTCTTATTCATATTCTTAATTCTTATTCTCTTTTTCTTTTTCATATTTCTGGCGTTCTTGAATACATTAAATTGCAACCACAAGACTCAAAATGTATCTTTCGTCAATGTCAACACTAACTTTCACCTTTTGTTTGTTTAGGTATCTTCTCAATACTACAGTGGACGGGAAAACAGGAACTATTGCATTTGATAGGCAGGGCTATCGTCGGTTTGCACAGTATGATATTGATATTCTTCCCATGAATGATCCGAGCGGCCTTCGCTGGGAGAAAGCAGCAGTATGGAATGGCCGCCGCATCAAGACCCGCACACAATCTTTTGCTCCCAGTCTCCGGGTTGTCGTAAATGTTTACCCGCCAAATGTGATGACCCTCGTACCAAAAGAAAACGAACCGTGCCCTGAACCCTCGTTATTTTGCAGCAATTTCACAATGGGCCCAGATGGCAGGGAAATCCGCATTCGTCAGTGTTGCTTTGGATATGCAATCGATGTGCTCAAACTTGTGCAAAATGAATTGGGCTTTCTGTCAGATATTCATTTCTCTAGAGACGGCCAATATGGTGTTTACAACAAGACAAGTGGAAAGTGGAACGGTATTGTGGCAGAAATACTCGAGGACAAGGCTGATTTGAGTCCTGATTTGTACATCAGTGCTTTGAGGTCGAAAGTAGTAGATTTCACAGAACCTTATCTTCCGTCTGGGATTTGCCTGATGGTAAAAGAAAAGAAAAAACATGGTGCCCAGATCTACTGGCTGTCGTATTTACGCCCTTTCACCCCTCGTGTGTGGAGCATTTTGCTTGGCTGTTTTGCAGTTATACTTGTCTTCCTTTGGTTTGTCGACAAGTTGTATTTGATGACTAAAGATGCCATTGGTAAGAGGAAAAGAAGGAATAAATTTAGTCTGGATAATTCAATCGCCTTCACTCTCGCCTTGGCGTTTGGTCGGCCGACGGATGGCTCGACGCCAAGTAGTAACGGAGCTCGTATGGCGGCTTTGGCGTTTGGAGTCGCTATGCTGGTGTTCTTCTCCACTTATTCTGCTAACTTAGCAGCCTTTCTGATCGTTGATGACATGTACACGGAAGTAAAAAGTATTTACGATTCAAAGGTAAGTCATTATTTTTCCGATTTCAGAAATATGAATTCTATAAAGGCTCTATTAGATCTCGTCTTTATCAAGCCAAGTAAAGTAAAGCAAAGTAAAGTAAAATTTAGTGGAGTACAGTAAAGTGAATTGAATGAAGTGAGGTGAAGTAAAATAAGGTGAAGTGAAGTGAAGTGAAGTAAAATAAATGTAAGGTAAAGTAAAAATAAAGTAGAGTGGAGTGGATTAGAGTAGAGTAGGGTAGAGTAAAGTAGAGTCGAGTAGGGTAAAGACAAGAGTAGAGTTCAATACAGTAAAAGTAAAGTAAAATATGTATATGGTAAAGTAAAATGAAATGATGGAAGTGAAGAAAAATGAATGGAAATGAAGTGTAATGGTAAAGTAAAACAGAGTATAAATTGATTGTATTTTATGTTGTTTAGTTTCTTTACTCTCCCACTCTACTGGTGCTCCATGCTTTAAACAATATATACAGAGAGAACTCCACAACACTGAGACCACCGGGTATCGAAGCATAACCTACTGATTCGAAGGTTGTGCACTCACAAACTGAGTTCCACCTACACTATATTGAGCCTCCTCTTATGTATTCAAACCTGTAATAAGTTTCTCTCTGCCAATCCTCTTTCCTCTTTCAGAAAAGGAAAATGTCTACGAGTTAGAAGCAAACAAAACAGCACTTTGACATAGTAAACTGGACTCGTATAGTGTAAACTGTGAAATGATATTCCGTTTTCATGCACGCGTTTTTTGTTTTTTTTCAGTGCTATAAGTCGTTGTTTGTTTTTGGACAGGATAAAACGTTTGAACAGTCCCCACTCTCTATTATCACCCCGTCCCTCTCCTGAACGCCCGCCCGAGACTTAGTATGCCCCCCCCCCCCGAGCCAAATCAGAGCTCCAGTTACCTTGGTAGTTGACGACACTCATTGTTTGTAGTAGTTACTTTAGCAATAATAAAAATGAAAATAATAACAATAATAATAATAATAATAGTAACAATAATAATAATGATAATAATAATAATAAAAATGATAATAATAATAATAATAATGATAATGATAGGGGAAATTATAAGGAAAAGGGTATATTGATAATGATGATAACAAAGTTGAAAGTTATCACTATGAAAGACATGTTGATGTTCTGAATACGAAATTAAGTCTAATTTTGAAAGGTTTTAATTTCTAGATTCAGAGCCCTCCTGCTGGATTCAGGTATGGAACCATCAAAGGCACCAATATGGATGACTTTTTCCAGAACAGCGAGAAAGTCCTGTTTAAGAACATGTGGTATCACATGAGGCACCATAACACAGAGAGCATGACAGAAGGAATACAAAAACTGCGCTCGGGGTGAGTTAGTATGTATACTTTATCTCACCTGAGTTGTTCAGAAACTTTCAAAAGGTTAAGACCAAGAAAGCATAACTAGGGAGTACCCACTTGTCTTTCCCTTCGGTTGTCCCCCTCCCCACCCTCCCCCCCATTCTACAAAAGAATGGGGAAAGGGGAAATATGCGGTTGCCCCTCCCTCTTACATAAGCATATGGGAAATATATCTGAAAACATAAGCGAAACTGTTTGATAAGTACTGTTTTTGGAAACAGAACTTCAACGAAGTTAAAAGGCAAATCTGAATGTAATGCTGCAGTTTCGCGATGTCATTTTTTTAATGTATATAAAGTGGAAGGAAGTGAAGTAGACGCTAAAGAAGAGGGGGGAGAGGATGGACAAGCGCTTGAGCGTTAGTAACTCAACTTTCTGACATGCATGCTTTAAAAACAGTAATCCCATTTAGTCAATGACCTTCTTGAACAATACTGCATGTGAGGGCCTGTTAATTGAAGAGGGTTGGGTTATCCAAGTGTCGCTGTATGTGTCCTGACAGGCAGCTATAGGCACCTTTATCCTATGTTTTCGGCTAGTCCGTGTAAACAGCGTCTTCGTTATTCAGCAACATCATGATGAAAGTTTGGTCTTTCTGTATCTTCATTTGTCCTTCTTCTTTTTGTTCTTGTTCCCGTTCTTGTTTAATACTTTCATGAATGTTCTTGTTTTTGTTCTGACAAGTTCTTGTCCCTCTCATTGTCTTGTTCTTTCTCATGTTCTTATACTCAATCTCTTTCTTTGTGACGTTATTGATGGTTATTTTTTTTTGTTCTCGTTGTTTTTTGTTCTTTCTCACACTGGTTCTTTTTCTCGTTTTTGTTATTTTTTGTACTTGTCCTTGGTTTTGTCGCAGTAATAATTAGCAAACTTTACTCAAAACAGAAAACAAAACCGTTAGCTACTTGTTTGCACTGAAACCGTGTTGTTCTTGTCCTCTTTAACATCTACATCAGTATTTTTAATGTTACTTTGACTTGATTTTTGGCAGTGAGCTGTCTGTGTTAATAGCTGATCACGCTAACCTGGAGTACGAGGCTTTACACGACCCTGACTGCAGCCTAAAAGTGGTTGGTACTCCCTTTGGAATGTCTGGGGCCTCCATAGTTGTCCAAAAGGGATCACCGTGGTTTCAGCCCATCGAAGATTCCTTATCAAACGCCAAAGCCAAGGGACTGACAGACTTTATCCATGACTTCTGGTTTGGTAATCGCGTGTGCAAGCGAGAAGTACCACCTGAGCGATTATCCTTTCAGGATCTAAGTGGGTTGTTCTTACAACTTTCGATAGCCATAGTTGCCTGCTCTCTGGGGTCCGTTTTGAACATTCTGATTAGGAAGTTTACGTGTCGTAAAGATCAACATCTGGAACTCTCCCAGGGAGAGCAGCAAACGTTTGAAGAAGTGATATTTTATGATCGGGAGACCAACTTGTGAAAGTTTGTGTGAGTCGGGATTGTCAGTTTACTGTAAATGTCAACAACAACGACTGATACAGCTGACGACACTGGCAGTGGGAATTGGAATCTGACCAGTCAACTGAGAGCTCAAAACTGACTTTGAATGGAAATCGGGACAGTTACTCGATAAGGGAGATATTTGTATAGATGTATTGCTGGACTGTGAACAACAACAACTGATACAGTGGTCACCATCTAATCATATCTGCGGCTGGCCAGTATAAAACAGAGCATCTGCCTGTTGTAAGACTGGACTTACACGGCAGCTTTGGCAGTTTTTTGCAATGACATTTGCATTGCATTGATTAAATATCAACATTGCCCACAACCCGTTAACTCGATAATATAGCTTAAGGCCCATGCAAACGGACGCAAAAAGTCGCAACATTGTTGCGTGTTGTCAGGGCCGTTTGTGGCTAACAACGTCGCGTCAGTTTGCATGGGCCTAAAAGTTTGACCGGTTTCAAACTCTACGCAACAAGTGCCAACATTGTCATGCTTCCATGTTAACGCACGCAACATGTTGAGCTCAACAATGTTGTGTGTTGTTGACCAACAATATTGCGTCTGTTTGGATTGGCCTTAACATCGCACACATCTCGCTAGACTCCCCTTGATACCAACCACCTAGCTGAATGGGCGACGCCCACCCTGCCTAAACATAAATAAGGCTTATAGTACCTTACTAGTAGTAATCAAAGATTATTAAAGTGCGTTCAACGACTAGAGTTGTGACTTTTAGCGACTGAGTATGGGCATAGAAAAGTATACACTGTTCTTAGAATT